>CAEFZX010027798.1:0-90530 GCA_903066825.1 Alfaro cultratus | reverse complement strand
AATAAATAAATAAATAAAAATATATATATATATATATATATATATATATATATATATATATATATATATATATATATAAACCGATTTTTTAAAAATGGTTTTCAGTTTTGAGTTTTATATTTGAATGTCCTGAACATGAAATAGATTTCTGTTGTTTTTCTATGTAGGCTTGTTCTGAGGGTGCAGTTAAATTCAAAATCATTCCTGGATCCACCAAAGAGGAAATGACATCACGTGTGACAAAGGTAGCGCAATCAATGAAGTCACTTCTCATGCTGCGTGTCTTGTTTTTAATTTTCATTTAGCTTTTAGCATTCAGAATGCATGAATTTATGGAGAAGAGTCTAGTGGAATCGGCATCCCTTTAACTTTTACACTCTGTTATGTTAGAACCAGAAACACTGCAAAAACAACATTTCTAGGTCGGAAAAGTGTAATAGTCTGACAGTTTTTAGCGATTTTAGGAAAATTATTGAATTAAAACGAGCTGAAAAGTTACGTACTTATGAGTTAGTTTTGTCTTATTTTAAGGGAACTAAGATATATGCACAAAAAAAGATTTAAAAAATACTTGCTTGTTTGAGTTTGTGTTTTTGCAGTGTATGCCACAGCCTCCTCCTCAACATCTGTTGAGATAGTCAGAATCCCTTGGCACATCTACCGTTTGGGCTCCATTTATTTAAATAAAAATAATTAATTGTTATGCTGTGCAGAAAATATTTGCAGGTCTACAACCTTTGTGTTCAGAAAGAGTTATGGACCACAGCCACGTTGTGCGCCGCGCACGTTGGATGGGGGAGCTGGAAACGGACTTGAGTGCAGGCAGCGTTCACAAATTATTTTCAATAATTGGAGTCGTTTCTCAAAAATGACACGTGGAGGGGAAGTAAAAAATGCTGTGTTTGTTGTCAAGATACAGATGTTCAAACAGCAGCCAGAGGACAGACATACGGAAAAAAAAAGAAAGAAGTAGTTTTCCACTTTTCTCACCATTTTGGGGTTTTAAAGCCTAAAAAGAAAAACAAATAAATTGCCGTTCCTCAGGTGTTTGTGCGGGCGCTGTTCGACTATGATCCCACGGAGGATCCGACCGTCCCGTGTAAAGACGCGGCCGTGGCCTTCAAACGAGGCGACGTCCTCCAGATCGTCGGCACGGACGACAACACCTGGTGGCAGGCCCGTCGCCTCGGAGACGGCAGCGGTCGGGCGGGCCTCGTCCCGTCGAAGCAGCTGCACGAAAGGTGATCTTTTCACACCGCCAGTTGCTCGAATTTTGGGAAAGAAAAACACAGAAAATAGAACAAATATTCGTTCTGAGGGTTTTTTTCTCTTGCAGAAGAGTTGCGTTGCAGCGACCCAGAGCCCTGTTCAAGCTTCAGAACCTCAAGCCAGCAGGTGATCACGTTTGTTCAGGGGTGTCCAAACTGTTTTTGACACGTGAAAGAATATTTTTCGGTCCCTGACCACAAGTCGAGAATGGTACAAATTTGGCCAACAGAACAGAAAACAATTGCTGACCCAAAAAAATTGGAAATTGTCTGCCGTTCTTTTAATAAAGCAACTGTCTGAAGCTCTTTTCATGTTTTGGATTTTTAATGATACACAGATTTTATAAAAAAAAAAAAAAAAAAAAAAGTTTTTTGTTGGTAGGGGGGAAAAAAAAATCACAGTGAACAAATTTTTGCATTTTTAATCTGATTAAATTTGTGCCAGTCCATTAGTTTAAATTTGCCAATTTTGGCCTCCACCACAAAAAGTTTGGAAACCACTGCTTCAGTTCATAAAGCCACACTACCTGAAAAGCTTAAAACACTTTGTAAAGAACATCTTCCAGGATGAGAAGAGGAAACCACCAGGAGAATAACTATTTGTGTGTTTTCTTTCTCCACATGCTCGGCAGATGACATGGAGGGCACCGTCGGTACGCATTTAGATTTTTTGAAAGCTTTCATTCGGCACAACTCATAAAATAAACGCGCATGCAATGAATCGCTTCACAAGTTTAACATTTTAAAACGTTGGCTATTTTTTTCCCCTTCCCCAAAATATGAAATTTTTACGAGCCGTGTCTTTGCTGTAAGTAAGATTGTTAAAAGTATCCATGAACTGAACGGGTTCCCTTATATGGTACTCACAGTTACTTAAATTTTACAAGGCTAACGTATTTCAGAACGTTTGTAATGAGCATAAAGTTCATGTTTGTAGATAAATTTTTTTTTTAATGATGGTTTTTCACATTTCCTGTTTCTCTCCTTCAGCTTTTCCAGTCCCAGAGGATGTAGACTACAGAGCCATAACAGGAATCCACATTGGTGAGACGCTGCACACTCACTCCTACCTGAGGACAGTTTTGTTTAGTTTTTTTAATTTTCACTTGCAGCACAGAATAAAAGTCTTCTTGAAGTGATTCAGCTGTGGAATGGCAGAACATGCTGCTTTAAAGTGTATATTTATAACTTTTAATCCAAAACACAAAGAAGACTTTTGGATTATCTTTTGGATTATCTTCAGCCCTGTTAGAAGGTGTCACATTCACAAGCATTAGCATCTGAAATCCACAAATACTTCAAAATGTCTCTAAAAATACTGAGAACTGCCTATTTTAATAATCCAGACACCAAATATGCCATTAATACACCCAATCAAAGCCGTTTCGCCAACAACATAGAAGCTAAGGTCCACTATTTCTGCACTTGGGAGTTCAGCCAATCAGCTCCAAGGAAAATGAACAGAGCTCCTGGATTGGCTGCTTTGGAAATGCCAGACAATAAGAGAGTTAAGTGGCAGTATTTGAAGTGCTGGATATTTACTGGATGAAAAATCTGTGAATAGATGAAATCCACAAATACTGAACCACAAATTTGTCTTCAAGTTCGATTTGTATGGCTCTCAATCTTTTTGATTCAATCAAATCAGATTTATTTCAGTTCTAATTACAGTACTGTGTATTTTGCTCAAAACAGTCTTGGTGAAAGGTTAAACTTCATCCTATTTTTTTTGGCTTAAAAATATGTTTCCTTCATCTTCTATTTTTAAGGACCAACAATTCCCCAGACATCGGCTTTGTACTTAGGTACTTAAAGGCGTTTACACCCCATGAAATATGTTCTGCAGTTATTGAGAAGTGCTATTGATAAACCAAAACTGTGTGGGTTTCTTGTTTGCAAAGTTATATTTACAAGGGTGATGAATGTATTTATCAAAGTAATATCAGTTGGAACGGATCCATTATTGCTACCTGAGTGAAAACTGGCAAACATGTTGGAAGACAGAGGGTTAAAGGTCAAATCTGAACCTAATACCAAACTCGCATGGCAAATGCTGTGGAAAGTACGTTGCCATAGCTACGGTTCTGTCTGTAAAAGTGCCGCAAGACGCCAGCTAGAAGAGAATAAGTGTGAAACTGAAACGACCGTAGGGACTGAAATCACTCATCGGACACTTTCACACCTCGTCTGTTAGTTCTGGGTTTCAGAAGTAAAAACGGTGTTGATGAAAGGAGTCTGAATGTTTCAATTCTTTATCGAGAAACATTAACATTCTGATGTTTAAGCAAAACTTATTTCACTTGAACAAGAAAATTAATTTAGTTTTACTCATCAAGCAAAAGATCGAAACAAAAACGCATTTTCTAGACGTGGACAAAGTTAGGACGCCCTCCTCTCCTCGTGTGGCTAAAACGGCATGAGTGAGAAAACGTCTCCATCTGAAGGTTTTACACTCATCTGTTCAGTCAACAACAATTCATGTAATTTCTCTCCATCAAGCTTTAGTCTGAACGTTGTGCTTTTCTCAGAGAGCAAAAGTTTCCCCGCTTCAGTCTCTCTTCAGCAGTCCGGAGCGCCGAACTCAATATCAAACGATTTAAACAGCTCAAACCATCAAAGTGCTACAAAATGTCTAATAATGTCTGATGTGAGGGTTGTACGCACTGGCACATTTTCTAAACAACACAATTACAGTAAAATCACCAACTAAGTTTTACCAAAAACTTCCATTTAGCAAAAAATATCAATGGATTACTGGTTTAACAAACACACAGTGATGTTTAGAGCAATGTGCGAATGGAGCTCACTGTCACAAAACATCAAACAAAATATACCATAAAAAATAATTCATCCTTTTAATACGTGTATATGTGTGTGTTTGTGCATTTACGAAAGTAGAAACACATGTACATGTATGAGAGTGTCATAGTATAACACAAAACAGACTAAAATGAAGATATAAATTTGTTTTTGGTTGTAAAATATGGACCTATTTTAAAATAAAGTGTGTGTCTTCCTTTAAAGTGGTGAAAATAGAATGAGTTGTTTTAATACTTCAGCTGTAACATGATTTGAATCCGTCTTTTTATGCAATCTGACACCAGGAAGAAAAGCGGATGCAGCACGCTGCTGGTTACTAACGAGGGTCTCAAAACAAAAACAATGGACAATAAACAACATAATTATTTAATTTTCAGGATTGTTAAAATTATAAATTAAGCATCAATATGTTGAAGTATTTTCGCAAACCTATCTTGAGGGATGCTCTTATTTTGTCACATGGCTGCACATGTTTCAAAACCAACCCAAGAACGCCGTCTATACTTCATGAGCAATATCTCATATTATTGAATAATATCCTTTAGAGTCACTTATCGGTCTCTGACTTAAATTTTTAAGTCTTTTGTGATGCAGAATGAAACCCGGATCATTTCATCTGTACTGGCTCAGTGCAAGACTCATTTGCAGCATGTCCAAAACGATCTGCAGCAGGATTCATTTGCAAGCGACCTAGAAACTCTCTGACAGAAAGACTTAAGATCGAAGAAATATGAATTTATGTTACATTTCAGATTCAACGTAAATGTTTAAAGGGGCTTTCCAGGCACATAGTGCCATTTTACAGTGCAATCAAGTTACTATGTTAACTTCAGTTGTTATAAAATTGTTATATATATCAAACTTGACTTCAGAATTTAACGCCTTGAAATTGGGCCTCTGTCACTTTAAAATCGCTTCTGAAACTCCGCCTTCAGGAAGTCGTCACAACATGGCTCCTCTGTTAACCCTTTAATGTTTTTACCAGCGTTGCACTGAGACGTAGCTCGTATATTGAGTTCAACAGATGTGCAGCTCCACCAGGTGCTTACTAATTGCTGCTGGCTAGTCTGAAGGAGCTGAGTGGGGGAGCCATGTGGGAGGGCTGCTCTGTGACGCAGAAGCTCGTAACCTTGGAAACTGCAACTCCGAGGGTGAGCTGCGCCTCAAAGGCGGGGCCAGGTCCACCCTGGCGTTTTGCACAGTTGATTGGTTGCCATGGGAGATTAAAGGATTTCTCAAACATGCATGAAAGAATCCAAGCAACACTCCAAGTGTGTTTTTGATGCAGAAATGACATTATAATATGACATAAAGCTAAGAAAACAATCCATTTTACATATTACTGCCCCTTTAACGTTGTCTTTTTTCCACAGAGGAGCATTCTTCTTTATGGGGCCGGAAAGGAACACATTTAAACATGCTAAAGGAGTTAAAATTAGTAAAAAAAAGAAAAGAGAAAAAAAAGGACAATCTGGCCTTGCCACCAGAGTGGTGGTTCTGATCATGAGCCGACCCAGAGGAGCCAGACCACAGACGCGCTACAGCAGCTGGAGGTCAGACAGAACACCAGCAAAGCGTGACGGACCGAGTTGTGTCTTCACTGAGACATGCTCCAGCGTTGCTCAACGCCAGCGCTCCGACGGCAGGGCCCGCTCGCAGTCTGCCACTCACTAATTCCCCGCTCTGTGTTTAGCGCTGAGCTTTATAATTTGTCTCGTTAAACAAGCCGTTCCCAACTGGCCCGCCGCCAGGGACAACGCTGAACGACTTGAGCAGGCCCTGAAACGATGCGATACGTCAAAACAAATGACCATAATTTTGCTTCAGGATTTATGACAATTTGATCGGATCTGAAACGTTGAGCTTTTAAACGGCGGGGTTTGCATTTCTGCATCAGGAGGAAAAGATGGCGGGTTCATTAGCAGAAGGTTCTGATGCTACATCTCACACAGCACAACGTTACGCATCACACCTGTCAACGTTTTGAATAATAGCTGTGTTTTTACCATCTGGATGAGTGATTAATTTAGTACTTTTTATAATAATTGTGTTGTAGTTTCCTTATTTTGTTTTTACTGTTTGTATTGATTGTATTTATTGACAAAACTTAAGTCATTCGTGTAACCTTAGTTTGAGACACATTACTCATTATCCAAAAATCACCTTTTGGCCAATTCTGGCACATTTGCACAAATGTTCATTAATGTAACTCTTACATACGTGATGTAAGAGTTACATGATGCAACTCTTACAAAGAAATTATTAGCTAGCTATGGGTAACTAACAGCTTCATTAGTTAGTTAGCCCTAACTGGCTAATTAATAGTTAGATTTTAGATTTCTGCAGTTTCAGACACTTCTTTAAAGACTGTTGTCGGTTTTATTCCTACAGCCGGTCTGAGAAAGAGCTTCCGACTCGGACGGAAAAGCAGCAAAGCCAGGAAATCTGCTCAGTTACGGAGGTGGAGCTCTGAGGTTCATGGTGCAATCTGTCCCCGTACTTATATAGAGGTGGTACCCTACCATAAGGAGCCAAAGGACAGACACCGCCTCATTGTCCTGGTCGGTACGTGAAAAAAAGACAAAAATGCATCTGTATTCAAAGGCTGGATTTCTACCTGATGTGAATCAGCTTTGTATTAAACTACACTGACATACTGTACATAGTGAAAGTTGGTGGGGCAAAAAAAGATTTAAAAAAACAAGCCGTGGTGCTGTGGTCCGTCGAATTCTGCTTTATATCTGCTCCTTTTATGGCTTAGCGAGAACACAAAACACCTTCATCCTATTTATTTAAATAAAACATATCGAGCCTGTTGTTGATCAAAAGAAAAAAGCAATGCCTTGATGAAGATTTATGTCTCCACTTCTGATCGGAAAAATTATCCCTTCCCATCAGACCCACGTAAACAGTGTCAGAAATCTGCAAGTCAAAATATATTGCGTTCACTTGAGTAACCCAGCGGTCCAACCCCGCATTCACTCCTCCTGCCAATCCTGCAGGTCTGCTCTGTGTATTTTTGAGCTCTATCTCCCCACAGGGAATTCCACTGCGAGCGCCGCCAAAGGTCTTTTTAATGTCATAATAGGATCCAACTGAAGGTCACAGAAAAACCGAGGGGGAATGAAACAAGGGAGGAAATGTGGGGAGCCGGAGTAAGAATAAGTAAATTTTGAAAAGTGAAAGACAGGACGGCGAGAAACACCAATAGCTGAAGAGATGTAAAAGCAAGGTCAGATAGGGAAGAGATAAAAGATAGTTGACTGGGAGGACAGAGACGAATGCTCATGAATCAGATCCCTCATGATGTCCGCCAGAAGGTTCATCATCAAACTGGAACACTGAAGACAGCTTGGATTTACATTTAGACTCCTTTAATTGAGTTGAGGCTAACCTCGACTCCTGGTCCCGTTTTACTGTCGACTGTTGCTGGGGACAGTCGACATTGTTAGGTCATCATTAGGAATATATCGCTCACTGGCAATGAAAAGTTACAGACGGGAAAAAGCTAAACCCGAGTCTCCCCTTTGCGAGACAATGAAGGCCGTTTCTGCCCTAATCCAGGACCAGACGGAGGATGTTAAACCAAATTGGAAGAACATCGTTACCGTTTGCATCGCTTACACGTTTTGTCTTAAGCCAAAGACATGTTTACCGCCAGACGGCATGGTACGTATACCCTGTGGGTCTTACAAAGAAATTAAGACTGGAGAGCGTCCAACGAGCCTGATGATAGTCCTCTGCGAGGTCTGCATAGCAGCTGTGGAGCACATCAGCGGTGAAAGAGTAGCAAGTCCATAAACTGGATATTTGGTTATGCATCAAACTCATGGAACCCAGTGATGGAAAAGACAGGTATGACAGGAATCCTGCTTTTAGACTGCGCCCCAATAGAAACTGATGCAATCTGGCTGCGTATCAATCCCAGTTGCTACAGTACTGAACATGTGGACGAATGCCTGTGTGAGTGCGTGTCTGTGTGTGTGTGTGTGCGTGCGTGCGGACTCTGTCCTGTGTATCCTACATTATAACGACACTGATACTGCACGGCTTTGCAGATGGTACATTTAGATACGACGCTATGGCTTTTCCAGAGAGTGTAGGAGCATTAAGACTGATCAGACAGAAGGCTGTTTGAGCATCATTGTTCGAATGAAATCAGAGCTCCGTCTGTCTGACTTTCATTTGCTGTCTAATTCTCTGATGATAAAGACAGCTGTGTCATTTACTGTTGGGCTCGGCTCAAGGAAAGCATTACCGCACGGTGATATTGAGAATTAAAACCCACATTCAGAATACCGTGTTCTGATCCGTGTCTCCAGGGCCCAGCGGGGTTGGCGTGAATGAGCTGAAGAGGAGGCTGGTGATCTCCGAACCGGACCGCTATGGCGTCAGTGTGCCGTGTAAGTTGCACATCTTGAGGTTTCATTACTTTCGGCTTTTACGTCCGGCGCGGAGCGTAAATCCTCTCCCTGCGAACACAAACCCCTGTCCCGTCTCTTTTCCCGTTTTGCAGACACGACACGCGAGAAAAGGAGGCAGGAGAGCGAAGGCCTGGATTATCATTTTGTTTCAGTTCAGGTGTTTGAAGAGCTCATCCTCAACCACAGGTGTGGGATAAGTGGCCCTACTTGAGCTGTTCGCCCGTTGCGGGTCTTATTCAACCATTCGAAGCCTTTTACCTGGTTTTCTGCTTGCCTCATCGTGTCTGTAGGTTTGTGGAGTATGGACAGTACAGAGGTAACTACTACGGGTCGAATCTGGACTCGGTCCAGAGAGTGATGGCTGAAGGCAAAGTCTGCCTCCTGGATGTTCACCCAAGCGTAAGCATAACCCCAGCAAAAAGACGTTCAGGTTCACTCAGTTTTGATGAACACGAGCCGCGTTTCCGATCCAAATGTGCACAAATCTTTGGCGATGTTCCGCCAATGTCGAAAAATACAATTTCTCAATTTCTGTGTTTCCATTAAATAAGAAATGAAATTAAAGTCACATGCGAACGAGCTTGTTCACGCGAGAAGTCATTAAAAATTGTGGTAGCGACAGATGTAAACGGCTACATGAGATATATTCATATGGAGCTAGTACTCATCATCTATCAGCCAATCAGAGGAGAGGTTGGCGTCTTATTCAGGCGTTGGAGCAACAAGCCCCTTATCCTTAGGACAGGCTACGTTTTCTGCATTTTGGGGAAATTGTAGTTGGCAATTTTACAGAAGAGTTATGGATTCAATCTGTTCAAATAACACTAAACTTTTTATAAACTGTGCAAAGCTGTGAGCGCTCAGGTGGCGCCACCTGCACTTTGTCCAACAAAACAAACACAAACCATCATCCTCCTATACTTCCTGTCATCGTTTTCTCCAGTAGCAACATCCGGCTGTTCATCACGTGACTCATGTGATGGTTAAAAAAGTGGAAAAACCACCTCAAAAAACATGATTTTTTTTCAAAATTTCAAAATGGCATGTTTTTATTAAGCAAATTTCTTTTCGTAATTGCAATTTTATGGTTAATGGAAACACAGCTACTGCCTTGCAAAACCAGTCATATGGCATTTTGTCACATTTCTATCAGATTAGTTTATTTTTTGAATATGTACATTATGCTTTATGTACTGCATGAATCCTAATGTCAAAACTTTTGTCTTACATATTCCAGGAAGTGGAGTGGAAGTATAAATTTATCAAAATTCCCACTCCTTAAAAATCTTCTTAATCTGACATTAAACATGTATAATCCATACATTTCACAACTAAACCAGTATATAATAGCTAACTCCTTAATGTAGTATCTATTTAATTTTAAAGTTTAGTATGAAAGTTTTATTAAAAAATATTTCTCGGAAAAAAGATATTTAAAAAAACATTTGTATTTATAAAAAATAATTTTTTAAAACATTCTTTATATTCACTGTTTACTGCAAATAAATTCCTGTAATTTCAGTAAATGTTAAATCTGAGGGTCGTCTTAAAAATATAAGAAGATTCAAGGATTATAAATTATTTTGCAAGGCACTGAGTGCTGTATTATTTAACACTGAGCTGCATAAATCACAGTTTTAGTTTTTCTGGTATTTTTCAACTATGGAATAAAGTTACTGGCATTTTCATCGCTTTTCTCCAATCTCATGAGGGATGTTTCTGATTTTGTCTGGTTATGAAAAAGTTGCCTGAATCAGAAGTGGATCATGAAAGCATGCAAAATTTACAAAAAGGAAATTAAAGCAAAACATTTTTAAATAAATAAATTAACAAACTTTTCCCTATGAATTGCAATTTCTTCCACAATATAGCATTTAAATTACATCGACAGACAAGAGATGCTCACAAACCATTAATCCTCATTTATTTTATGCATTCATCTGACCTTACCCTTTTTCTGTTGTTTTTTCCCCCTCTGCAGAAAATAACACATGTTTACACTTCTGAATTCAAACCATACGTAGTGTTCGTGAAACCGCCAAGGATTGAGGAGCTTCGCCTCACCAGGCGGAGAGCTAAATTTGTCTGTGATGAAGACGGTACGCAAGTCAGGATGTTTTCAGTAAGTACTATGGATACTTTTAGCCCAAGCTCCAAAGCTAGCTTGTCGGTTCACATAACAACTTCACACGTTTAATTCTAGCCATTATTGTCACAAAGAGAGTTTTCTTCTTATCTGGAGAGTTGAAGAGTATCTAAAATGGTATGTAAGTAGTGGTACTGAGTACAGTTAATACTTGGTTGAGCTTTACTTTGGCACTAGTAGGTAGCTTCAAATCTAGCACTAGCATTATTAGCAGCTAATGGTTAGCCAGTCATGGCAATCTCATGTTAGCAAACGATAGGAGCCAAATATGTGTATTTTTGGTTTTTGGTCACTAGATGGGGCTGTGGCCTCCAGTATATAAACCAAGAGGTGACAGGTAGTTGACAGGTGTTGAACCTGGAAGGGCATACAAGTTTTTGGCCGCTGTGGCGGAGTCATTGTTAACACTGTTGCCGTGTATCGTAGAATAAATGGATTTTGTTCACAAATGGTTCATCTGACCGGAACAAATTTGGACTATAAGAAGACCTCTGGGATTGACTTTACACGCGATCAACAGGTACAACGTTAGCCGCTCAGCGCGCCATAACTAAGCAGAAACGGATCAACGCTTAACTAGTGCAGTATCAAACTGGCTAGTACACAAACCATTGTGTTTTTTATGTCACTATAATACCATTTCTGTTTTATACAGATTACCCAAAATTTTGCTACATAAGCAATTTAAAAGGCAGTCCAACATAGCTGCAACTAGCCGCCAAGCTAACAGCACATACCTTTATATCTGGGGCCCATAAAAATATTGTAAGCTAACTTTACTAAACAATGATAGGAACTAGATAGCGCTTTGTGAGACAGAGTATATTATTGCTGATTAATGTGATAGACCAAGATAATGTGCCTTATTATGAACTGTAAGAAAGAGTAGAGAGTTTTAATCCCTCTTTGTTTTTTGCAAAAAAAGAAAAAACGTCTGAAAGGTGTGGTGTGCATTTGTATTCAACCCGCATGAGTCTACAGTTTGAAAAACCACCTTTTGGTGTAAATGTAGCACCGTTTTAGGGTATGCCTACACCAGGAACTGAAGCGTTGCCCATTCTTTCCAAAATACCTCAAGCTCAGTCAAATTCATTGACGGTAGGTACAATCCCATCCGTGACCCTAGAGAGCGTCACTGATCAGTGATTTTAGGTCTTCTTGTCACAGTCTTGGATTTTCCGACCAACAGCACTGAAACTGGATATATGAAGTCAGGTGATTATTGCATGCCTTGAGACTTGCAGGCCAGTGTGGGGGTTATAAACCAGGCACACACCTTGCTTTGACCGTGTAATTTGCTTCTTAGACACTTTCAAGAGACAGGAGACATTACGGGTACTATGTGGGTGGTTTTCTTGGTTTTGGCTGTTTGCCCAGAAAAACATTTGCATTTTTGTAGATGTGCAATGTTTCTAGGCAATGACTGAAAGCAGGTGGTGGTTCAGTTTATCTTGTAGTTTTTTTCCCCCCCTCAAACAGAAGCATAAAGATTTCAGAGTGCACATACATTTACTAAGAAAGACAAGTAAGCTTTTTCCTAATTGCCATATGGCTTCACATTCACTGTTGGACTCTGTTTGTCCGTTTGGCCCTTATTAGAACCATGATACAGCAAGGCTTTGGTGCTTTGCCCGACACCAACAACCCAAACCTTCAAAGCGTCCAAGCCAATCCAAAAAGTCTGCTTTCAACTGGAACCACATCTGGTCTGAAAAGGTCTCATAGCCATTACGCGGAGCATGTAACTACTGTAGCGTGCCTCACCAGTGCAGCTCTGCGGTCATGGTTTTGTATCCTGTTGTGTTTGAGTACTTCAGGTTAAACTAAAACAACCATTAGCAACAGCGAGGACCTCTGTGAAAGCAGGTTTTTTAGCGGATTGCTAGTTTGCAGAATACAGATGTGTTTTAGCAAATGAAAAGACATTAGCAATGATATCAAAGAAGCAATTGTTTGTTGCCCGTCAGTCTAGGATGGGTTACAAGCCCACTCTCATACACTTAGGAGATTTGTTTTCCCACACATTCAAGATAGTTGCCAGTCTTCACATGGATGTCCGGGAAATGCTAAAAAAATAGCAAAAATACAAAGAAACCAAAACTTCAGTTGAACTTCATGATACGACAATCAGATGAGGGGGAGTGAGTATTGCTTGTTTGAGGGATTGACTTCAATCCTTCAAAATTAGATTAAGTTTTGGCAACAGCAAAAGAGAGAACATGTCAATATCTGTCGAGTACGGTGGTGGAGGAGTGATGATTTGGGCTTTTTCTACAGCCAACAAGACCACCAAATGAATCATGGAGTTAAGGGTCATCTGGGTCACCAGAGAACGCTCTGTCCAAACTGATTTAATACAACCAATAAACCAGTTTGGACTATTTACTGGGGTCAAATAACACAGTCCATTGATTGATTGGCGAGTTGGATATAATACACAGTAGACTTAAAATTGTCTTACTAATTCAAGTTATTGCCATTGAAATTGGTTCTGTTAAATAACAAATTTTGATATGTTAATTTTTGTTTACTTGAGGAAAGATTGAATCTTTTCCAATATATCTTTTATTTAAATGTGTATTGAATTTTTAGCAGAGCACTAAAACAAATAGAACAAATAATAGAAAAGACTAAACCAAGCTACATATACACATCACACATTCACAACAAAATTTAAAAGATTGTAAACACCACAAAAACTATTTGTCTTTTATAAAAAAAGAAAAAGTTTTTTATCCATTCCCTATACTAAGATCTATCTTTTCCAGAAACTATTCAGTACCAAAGCAAATGCATATTTAGGCGTTTTTAAGCAAACATGACCTGCCTCTAGAAAGCAAAGCTGAACTGATTCAGGCAAAGTTATACTAAGCCATTTTCCCATTGTTCTGATTATCTTTTGCCAAAAAGGGCTGAACTAAAGGACCAGGACCACATTGTATGAATAAAATCACCTTCAAGACAATTCCATTTTTCCAGCACAAGCTGTTCTCCAGTACACCCACTTTAAAAGGATGATTAGGTGTGAAATAATCACGGTTAAGTATCTTATAGTGTGTCAACTCTCCTCGTGCCTCTCTTATGAACCATCTAAAATATCTTAGAAGTAAACCGTAGAATAAGGGTTAACTTTTTTTTATACCCTTTATCCATTTTTCTATCTAGTGGCATTAAATAACAAAGTCTACCGATTGGGGCACAGAAAAACATGGCAGCTAGCGACAAGCTGGAGACGTACCAGCACGCCACGTTTGTCGTCAAACCAGTACGACGTTTGCCCAGTGAGAGTCCAACTGGCAGTGGAAACGCTGTCCGTCAATATAGCAGAATATGGCGTCACAAATTATGCCGACCGGCGTCCTAACGCTTAGTGGAAACAAAGCAGACGTAACCTTCCTTTTTTCAGGGCGCTCAATTTGTTGGGGGTGATTTTCTGGGTTCACAGGAGGAGGATTTTGAGGACATGCTCGATCAGGCTCAGATGATGGACAGCCAGTACGGCCACCTGTTTGACAAAGTGATCGTCAACGGAGACGTTGCCGCGGCATTCAGAGAGCTGAGAGCCGAGGTCGAGAAGCTGGACGAGCCAGAGGTCCAGTGGGTTCCTGCAGGGTGGATGCGCTCGGCACCGACAAAAGCGTGGAGAAGCTGCAGCAGCTTGACTGGCTGGATTTGAACGGGGATCGCTTACGATTGCATCAAATATTCCTTAAGGGCCCCTTTTAAATCTTATTTAATATAGTCTCCTTAAACGTGATGCACACTATGTTCCTCTGTGCATAAGTACTGTGTTTGAGTTGAATAAATTTAGATAATAATCTCTGTCATTTTTATTAGTTTTTCATGATTCCCAGCTTCCCTAAATTTTTACATTGGTGATCTAGTTTAATCAAATTCATCTCTCTCTCTGTCTAATGCTTTTTCCAGTCGTCTCGGACTCAGCTTCTCTTTAAGCATTTAGTTGACATAACTTTAATTTGTAGAGTGAAGAAGGGGGGAAAAAAACTTGATCTTGTGAAGAGTTTGCGGCCGAGTGTCGTCCGTTGCTGCCAAGTTGCAAACATCAGCATGGAATTATTCTGACAGCTGCTGCACTTCAATTAGCTGTAATGTGCACCAGTGAAACATTAGTAGCAGCCCGTGAGGCTTTCTGCCAACTATGCGCTCGCTGTCCGAAACGCACATAAACAGGAAAACAATCATAGATCAGAGTTGAATCATAGGTTCCACGCTCCTCGAACTTTTTCAGATTTCCTCATGTTTGAGTCGCCTCTCGCCGGCGTTTACAGCTGTGAGTATTTTGGACATTTTTGCGTCTTTGTGAAATATCTCGAGCTTAATCGGAGCAGATTTAATGCATCTGTGAACAGCGATTTTCAAGTTTTATCCACTGGATAAAAGAGCGGACTTTAAACGGGTCATTCTAACCCATGAAAAACTTTAATTTAGTTTTGTGGATTCATAACATGGCAGCAAAACAATGAATCTTATCTATTCTCCCTTATATACAACAACTTCAAATGCATACAAAAGACATACAGTGAAATGATGAAGAAACATAAAATTCATGGTATGAAGTGCATTTGTTATGTGCCACATCATTTTCTGGAATTAAAAAAATGATGAGTCTGTCCCCTGGAGAAGATCTAGAGCACTCTACTCATAACTAAAACCAGCAATTAACAGAGCAGACTCCATTCAACAAGGCTTTTATCCAGACCACTCCGTTCTAGAACTGCCTGGCCCAGTCTAGTCCATAAAGAAAGATACAAGTGTAAACGTGGAATGGAAGTAATGAACACGTGCATGTTTAGAAAGCCAAGAAACCAGCTGAAATCTGGCAGCATTTAGAAGTCATTCTTCCTATGTGCCAATCCATACAGGCTGGTTTAATGTTAACTCATGTTCAGCAAAAAGGATTCTCGTTACCAAATTATCCCGCAAACTGACACAATTGGCAAAAGCGGAGAAAGCTTCTAAAAAGAAAAAAGTTACCGTCGCAAAACTTACTAACGGCCACGATTGCAGCCGAATCACGATGTTCCAGCAAGCTGTGCTTGAGCCGTAATCCAAAGTGGGACATTATTTTACCATAAACCAGCCAAGACCCGGTTACAGAGGAGTCAGAAGAATAATCAGAAGAGTCCAGGAACCAAGGAGCATTCACAAATATGTTTTGAAAGACCTGGAAATGGCAGGTAACAGTTTTTCAAATGAAACCAATGAGTAATGCATTGAACTTTTTTATCCTAATTGCCCTGATATGCCATTGTAATGTTTTTGTGATTATGGATTACTTGGGTTGTTCCCAACATGTGGTGTGAATTTCATTTAAATGGCCTCAATAAAAATATTTAAGCTGAAGACAACGTTGATGTGTACAGTATTTATTTTACCGGGCTAAAGCGTCGCAGTAAATTAGGGGAGGAAACAAAAAAAGTCAAAAATCTGTTGTGTCAAACTCTTCATTTCCGGTTGCTGTATTCAAGAGTGCGCCACTGAATTATAAGAATTGAGGATATTCTCTTATATCCGAATTCAGCTTTAAACCTCTTCACATCTTTCTATCCACCATTAGACTGAATGATTTCATTCAGGGTCATCAGATTAAAAGGGGAAAAACACAAATTCACGTCACACTTTTCACATTTGTATTCATAACAAGGTCTAAAAACAAAATTTTCTTCCTATCCATGTTATGTGTTACTTTATGCTGGTCTACAAATCTCAATATCATACATTGAAACTTTTTGGTTGTGGTCTTATAAAATCAGGAAAAAAGCTCAAGAGATACTTTTGCAAGGTCTTTGGGAAGACGTTAGTGTTAGGTGTTACAACAGCTTGAACTCTCCAACTCCAAAGGCTTCAAGAATTTTTCTCACCATCATGAGGTACTTAATTATACTTCCATTCCTCTAAAATTCATGGCAGTTTTACTCTCTTTGTCGGTGCTTTGCTCCATTTCGTGTGACAAAGTGTTAATCTGCTTCATGCAGCGGGGAAAGTTGGGAACAAGGGAGCGCAGCGTCATGCCGGGAAACGCCGATGGCTCTCGAGAGATGTGACCGCCACAGAGAAATTACGAGCTGCCATAAAAGCTGACTGTGAAGGTGGAGCACAGCCGCTGGGATGAAAAGACGGTGGCAAAGTGTGCAGACGAGTCGCTTGAGTTCTCTATGGCGCAAGCCCACAGACTTTCAAGACGGCAGGCAAGCCTGTGCCAGGCCTGAAGCGCGGCCTAGACTGAAACCGTGGCAGTATAATTTCATCGCCGCGCTGAGAATCTGCAGGCACCCTGGGAAATCATAACAATGCCATTAAAGACACGGGAGCCATCCAAGCAAAACCCACCGTTTTTATGTGCGCCGCACCTCACCTCCTACATCAAAGGCTCGAAAGAAATGCATGATGTCAGCAGGCCTTGGATCATCTCAGTCCTGATTGTCTGTTTAAAGTGTGCTAAAATAAATGCAGTGAAAGTTCAACATCATCTTCATCCTACAGTCCATGTGTGTCTTAAACAACCAGCATGTGTTCAACTCATAACTATCAAATTGAGCTGCAACTGCCACTTTGTAGAAACGTTGTGCCAAGTAATCAGGCTAACCATTAACACAAGCTAATGGAAAAGCATTAATACCATAAGGAAAATAAACATTACAGCTTTTTCCTTCCATACATCTGTGTATATGTGACAGAACTGACATAAGACCAAGTGCTACTGAAATGTTGCACCAATGAACCAGGAATAGCATTACCTAACCTCATTTTAATAACAGTCACATAACCATGAGTCAGCAAAAACCTGTAATACCCACCTATGGACCCCTTGAAGCCGCCGCATGCAGGATCCCACCCCATTTATCTTATTGAACCGGAAGTTATTCTGGCTTGAACGTGTTTTTTAAAAACATGAATATTCTCGGTGATCCAAATGCTTTTATTAATGTTGTAGCGCTTTCATTATGTTGTAGCGCTTTCATTAATGTTGTAGCGCTTTCATTAATGTAGCGCTTTTATTAATGTTGTAGTGCTTTTATTAATGTTGTAGCGCTTTCATTAATGTAGTGCTTTTATTAATGTTGTAGTGCTTTCATTAATGTTGCGCTTTCATTAATGTAGCTCTTTCATTAATGTAGCGCTTTCATTAATGTTGTAGCTCTTTCATTAATGTTGCGCTTTCATTAATGTAGCTCTTTCATTAATGTAGCGCTTTCATTAATGTTGTAGCTCTTTCATTAATGTTGCGCTTTCATTAATGTAGCTCTTTCATTAATGTTGTAGCGCTTTTATTAATGTTGTAGCGCTTTCATTAATGTTGTAGCGCTTTCATTAATGTTGTAGCGCTTTCATTAATGTAGTGCTTTTATTAATGTTGTAGTGCTTTCATTAATGTTGCGCTTTTATTAATGTTGTAGTGCTTTCATTAATGTTGCGCTTTCATTAATGTAGCTCTTTCATTAATGTAGCGCTTTCATTAATGTTGTAGCGCTTTTATTAATGTTGTAGCGCTTTCATTAATGTTGTAGCGCTTTCATTAATGTTGTAGCGCTTTCGTTCATGTTGTAGCCCTTTTGTAATTTGTAATTGTGCTTTCAATTTGCTGAAGTGGTTTGTACCTCAGGGCCACCATAATAAAGGCCCTAAATCTTAAATGTGCCCCTGATATATAAGGTCAGGAAAAAGTTTTCAGAAAAAAAAACAACAGTGAGGGACAGTGAAGTAGCTCAGTTATGGTTGCTTGACTTTGGCAACCGTAACATGCAGATGTTACGAGGAATTTAGTTGTGTTTCGGTTACAAGCGCGAAATTTCCGGACATAAACATTAACATGCAGGGGGTCCATACCTGATAAAGACCTGATATGCTAGTCAGTGAAGTGTCTGTGTAATATCATAGAAAGCTTCAGACAGCCCACTTGGAACCGCAGCTATTCGGCAATACTGCAAAAACGCCATGTTTGACTAACCCTTCCCTTCTCCCCGGCGTGTGCTCGCTCATCATTTGTGAACCTGTAAGGCAAACACCGAACACTGAAACGAGCAGCAAATTATCCAAACAAAGCAGAATATTATGTCCTCCTCCTCCTCCTCTATTTTTTTTTTTTTACTGCCCCCCAACACCCCTGGCTGCAGACGGCCGGCGTGTTCCTGCTAATATCAACAGTTCTGCCGCTGGGCGGCTCGCAGAGGGACGGGGGGTTAAACGGCATGTGATAGCCAGGCCGGGCCGGGCCGGGCCGGGCCAGGGGCTCTCCAGCCGCTGCCGCCGAGGAATGCGAGCGAGGAATTTACGGCACCTACCGGAGATGCTTCTGCTCCATGTGGTTTTCAGCTCCGAAAGCTCTAAAACTCAACCTGCCCATTCATAGTGTTGAGTTATGAACTTGGAAAAGACATTTGTCTTTAAGTGTGTCGAACGAGCGCAGCTTGAATTTCGGCCATAACTTAAAGGAGACCCCACTTAGAAAAATAATTACAGTGCCTCCAGAGCAGAAGTATTCACACCCCTTTTGACTTTTTTCCCCCTCTCCACACACATTACTGCATTACAAAGAAAACTACAAAGTATTTTTTGCTTTATTTTATGTTATAGGTCAAATCTTAGTTGGATATTATTACAAAGTGGAAAGATTTTAAAGTGTAATGAAAACTATACATGCTTTTAGTATTTTTTACAGATACAAAGCAGTAAAGTTATTACTTTGATTCTCCTAAATAAAATGTAATGTTACAAAGACTTCTACCAGAACAGAGATACAGCAAGAGGCACGATTGAGTTGTTTAGATCAGAACAGATGAATGGCCCAGTTAAAGCGCAGCACTAAATCAAACTGAGTATCTCCTGTAAGACTTTTACATCAGTGTCCAAAGTCACTTTACATCCAATATACTTGAGCTTGAGCTGACTTACAAATAGGAACATGTAGGGCTGGACACAATCAATAACAATATCTACAGCAATAGAGTTGATAATACGTCATTATAGAATATTGAATATATATTTAATATATATATAGAATATTCACAGAATTGAACAGCATTCTGGGGGATGTAGGCAGAGGAAAATTGTAGCTGCTCAACCTCTCGCAGCAATCAACAGCATCAACTCACTCACTCACTCTGTGGTTACCTAGCAACGACTTGCTGATTAACTTGCGCAGCAGCAGTTTCAGGTTTTCTTGCCTCGGAACTGCTTAAAAATAATCAACAACGGCGTGGAGAGAAAGCTGGGTCAAACAGTTTGGCAGTATTCAGGAGATTTAAAACTTAAAAACTAATTGTGATTATCGATATCGACTGACATGAAATGCATATCGCGATATGTTTTTCCAGCACTAGGAATAGATTAAAAAAAAAACAAAATAAATTTTACAAGAGGACGTATGTCGTAAACACGATTAAACATTAAAATGCACGCAATCATTCTACATGTCTGAATGAAGATGTATTTATGTTTATGAGCGCATTTGTGATCCTAATTGAATGTATCTACAAGCTGAACGCGGTTCCTCTCTGAACAGCTGGTTTTTACTAAAATCCATGCCGAAGTCCCCCCCCAGCCCCCCCTCCAGAAAAACAGCGGGATTTCCTGCCTGACATGAGCCGTCGTTTTGTGGTTTTTAGCAACCATGTTATTACGCTCGTAAATTTCCAGAATCCCCTGGTAAAACATGGATTATTATTTGCTGACACCATTCTTAGTGATGCCGCAAGATCCGCAAGAATCGTGCGGCTCATGCTGAAACTATGAGGCCACGCTTAAGCAAGCTTCGCGCAGACTGACAGAATCACTTTCTAGTAAATCTAATGACTGGGTTTGCTGATACTCTTTGGAGTGGACTCCTTTTTTCACATCCAGAGGTACTGCTGCAGGACTCTCTCTGCGAGGCAGGACTCTGCAAGGAAAGGCTTGCAGAGTGTTGCAGCGAGGCGATTGGCCGGCGTGAAGACCAATAGTCTGCAGAGCTGAGTGTTATTTGAACTCTCCTCAGACAGAACAGTAAAACCAGACATCATCTGACTTTTCTAAAATTATTCCCTGGTAAGGTTCAGTTTTTATTTGCTCCTGAGACTCAAAAAAACAACAACAAACAAACAAAAAAAAGGAGCAGTGGACATAATTTGTATTTTTTTCCCCTTGTCTATAAAGAATGAGGATCTATTGTTTGTGGACGTCTTTGGGATTCTGTTGATGCACCTGTTGACAGAGGAGAAACACTGCGTGTTTAAGAATGGACAAATTTGCAGCGATGAAGACTGATGATGCTCAGTTTTGTTTGGACAACTACAGAAGAGTTGAAAACAGGACCGGGCCGAGCTGTGAAGACTCCCCTCAGACGAGTTTAACAGACGGACAGAGCCCAGACATCCAGCAGGCCGAGAAAATCTCTGCCATGAAGTACAGAAGATGCAGGTAAGAATCTTTCTTAAAGAATGTTTTTTTTTAATTCTTTACATTTTGGACTTCAAAAAGATAATATGATCTGATTTATGGAGGTTCCAACCTAAAATAGGAAAGATATATGGCATGAAGTACTTGTCTTGTAGCTCCCCCAGGTCTCGCCTCGGTGGGGTGAAAGCTCGTCACAAAAGGCAGGTACTCCAGGACATGGCTCGGCCGCTGAAACACTGGCTGTACAAGCACCGGGACAACCCTTACCCAACAAAAACCGAGAAGGTTCTTCTCGCTCTGGGTTCACACATGACACTAGTGCAGGTGAGACCGTCTCGTCAAAGGAATGCTTTTTTTTTTTTTTGTCAGGGTTAGTCATACTGATCGATCAAGCGATGTCTGTGCAAGGTTTCCAACTGGTTTGCAAACGCCCGGCGAAGGCTGAAGAACACGGTGAGGCAGCCAGACCTGAGCTGGGCGCTGAGGATCAAGCTCTACAATAAATACATCCAGGGAAATGCTGAGAGGCTGAGTGTGTGCAGTGACGATACAAACTCGGACGGTGAGGCTTTGAGATTAATGGTTCGACATAGTTCAGCCTTTTCGTTTCACTAGTCAAGAGAATTCTAAGAATTAGGTCTGGACAAGTGGCCCTAAACGGCCGATGTCCTGCAACTTTTAGATGTCCCTCTTCTTCAGCACACCAAGAAGTGCGAGAGAGATTGACTGCACATTAATGAGGCAGTTTTACTGTTTACTTCAAGTGTGTAGGACAAGGGACACATCTAGAAGATACAGGACTTCAGCCCTCGAGGAATGCAGTTCAGAAAGTTTAAATCTGCTGCTATGTCCACTAAATCTCTCTTGTTAAGCAGAATTTGCAGTGACGGTTTTGTTTCCTCCTCTCTAGACGAAGAGTGCACCCTGCCGACTCCAATAGCCCAATCAAACTTTGACGGCTCGTCTTACCGCCGAAGCCTGCTTGAGAAACAGGCCAGCGTCCTCGCCGGGGCAGACTGCTCCAACGAAGACGACGGCACGTCTCCTCCGTCCAAGTACAAGAGTAGCTTGCTGAACCGCTACCTGAACGACACCCTGCGACACATGATGGCGGCAAAGGCTGACGCCATTGCCTCTGCTCGCGGGAAGAGATGCCTTTCCCAATCGTTCAGCTCCAACGGATGCGATCGAGATGTTATCTCGCCAGATTCTTCCTCCGAAGCAGAGGCCAACTTCATCTACAGCATGGGTAAGAGATTATTAGCCTGCTAAAAGCTCTCGGCTATTAAGAAACGATTCCTTCCAGGAGACGTGAACTCTGTTGACGGTTTAAATTTGACCCAGTTGTGACGTATGTAATGCATCAGTTCAACACTATGAAGCTTACCGGAAACTGTAAACAACCATCCTCCGATGCGAAGAGAGACGTGGCAAACCAAACGAAGCTAGTGGTAATGATAATTCAATATCACTTCCTCCGCTCCCATTGCTAAAACTACAGACAGACAACAATACTAAAACTTCGCAGAAAAATGTCGTCATCGTTCACAACCAGTAGAAATTTGACTCTGCTGTAAGCAAGACTTGAATCGAGTGGAATAGCACAGGAAGACAATGGCCAAGCTAGTAAGAGACGGTTGACCTTGTAGGAACAGCAAACAGGTCAGGATGTTATATACATCAAGGTTGATGAAGAGAAACAACTGGGGTCCTCCGGCTGAAGAAATAATGAAGACATCTTCCTCGTTAATTAAAGATTAACGATGAATGCAAAGCACACTGGCAGTTTTACTGCCCTGTTTCCTCACAGTTCCATTTTAAAATACCACAGTGTGCAGTAAAATAAGAACACAGCAAACAGAAACCTCCAACTTGGCTCCAGAGGGCGATCTGACATTAATAAATCTCTGGCGTCCGTCTGTAAGTCAGAAGCTCGGCGAGATTCAATCATAAATGCAACGGCAAAACAGAGGGGGGGGCTTGACACATGGTTACCTTCTCAGACTTACGGGGAGCACAGCGCACTGGCACGTCTCAAAGCCACCCGAAGAAGTCAGCCAAAGCCTCTGCAAAGATCACCAATAAAGACTCACGCAGATGCTGAAATCCTACATTTAAGAATTGGAAGGGGCTCTCGCTGGCTGCCACCGAACACCACAAATATCATTTCCATATACTTAGAATGTGCCATTTGTTCCACTTCGACTTTCTAGCCTTGGTGGAAATGTCCAGTCCGGCCTCAAGGACAATTACAGCATGTCTGAGACTTTATTTCTCCCAGGGTGAGAAGTGGAAACATCAGCCTGGGTGTAGAAAGGGAACAGTCTGTCTGCAAAAAAAAAAAATTAAACGCTGAAGACAGACAGATTGTAGAGTAAGTGCTGCAGCAGCCACGCAAATGTGAGGCAACACGCTAATATTTACTTGGCTTGTTCTAGCAGTCTGTGAGGATGTAGCTGTGTGCCTTGGCAGTCTGCATCTTCCATGTGTTGCTTTCCTGCTGGAAAGCAGCTTCATTTGCGTCGCATTAGAGGAGTTGTGTGTAGCGTTTCTGTAATCACTTCCACTCTCTCTAGCACCTCTATATACTCCAACACTAAGGACGGCGCTGCCTAATTATTCCTGGCAACAAAGAAGTTCCAGCCTCGCAAAGTTACTTAAGGAATGTTTTTTATAGTTTGAGTAAAACCTGTGTGTAAAAAAAGTAGCTTGGACATAGGTTAGCAATTAAACAGGAGAAAAGTTTAACACCCGAACATAAACTTTCTGCAGTTACAAAGGATCACAAAACTAGAATGTCACGTTCATTTTAAAGGTTCGTCATGAGCTGAAAGTTAAAAATGTAGTGGTTTCGTTTATGTTTTTGCTGCTTTCTGAGGAGTTGTGTCCTTTTCTTAGTGGTTTTATCTTCCTGCCATCGGTTAATCAGCACACCTGTTACTCATCCTGTGATCACTCTTCTGGTTTGCTTTGTTCAGAACCCTGCCAGCATCGTTACCTGTAGATTGTCCTCTGCTTACCTTTGCTTTTGGGGTGCTGCTCTTTCAGGTTATTTTGCATTGAAGCTACTCTCAGACGTCTGCTTCTGGAATCTGTCTGAACTTGGATTCATTTGATTTGCTCCGTTAGGACAGGAAAATACCTGGAACTCGAGTTTATTGTAGCGTTCATATATTTATTATATAGATCTCTAAGATCCCCTAAGTTTCAATGGTTCAGTGGTGCATCCAATACAACAAAATACAATGCAATCAACAATTGAAAATCATCCCACAGACAATTAAATAAAATTATTAATTAAAACTAAGACTGTACAATCATTAATGTGACTTTTAAACTTTGCTTAATCTCTACTGCTTTTTAGAAATGTTTTGAACTGAAAGCTAAGCTGTGATTGTGAGAAAGTCGTTATAATTAAAATTCCAGGAAAGCAGGTCTAATGAGTATAGCTTTAGTTTTTCTAGAATGACTTTATAAGTACCTTCTTACAAGCAGAGAGGCCAGCTTTTGGATGAAAAATACGGTAAAGCGTACAAATGATGCTAAAGCGTCCATTAAACAAGGCTAGAATGACAACAAAAATTGAGTTTTACAGTTTTCCTTCTCATGGTTTGATTTCAGGAGGTCCTGACAAAAACCATTGCTTGGTGTTTCAAGAAAATTGGGTCTGCAGCCATTAAACTGGCAGAGCTGCCTTTTCAGTTTGTTTTTAAGCCCAAACCGTACCTTGAAACAGTCAGAATCTGGCTGCAGCCTTTAGTTAGCTGTACTTAGCTGCAAGACTTAGCCTCTGAGATCTATGCGATACTTTTTTTTTTCAAGTTTTCCCCAACATTTGCAGTTAATGTTGGGTAGTCCATCCTGAAGACGAAGAATTAGGGGAAACAATGAAGCTAGCATGTAGCATCTTTAGTATCTGTTGTGTTTAAAGTCTGATTCCTTCCTACGTTGTCGAACCGTTTGCACTGAATTTAAAACTGGGAAGCATTGTAGCTTAAAAACAATGATAATAGGATTTTTTTTTATCAGTGTAGCATATTTAGAATCAGGCCTTGCTTCAATATTATAGTGGCTAACTATTTGCATAAAAAGCAAGGAAATTTGTGTTTGCCTAGTTATTCCTTTGTTTTACAATCCTTCCTTGCAAAAAAAGAAACAAGTATTCATTTGGAAAGTCTTTTTTTTTTAATATATATCCAGTTAAATGGTGCTACATTTTGAAAGGAAAATGGATTTGCTGGTTTAACAGCAGAGTTATGTGGGCAACGCGACCTGCCAAATCCACTCCATGAATCCCTCCTTCTCTATTGACTCTGGTTTGGTGTTGGATTTCGGGCTGTTTTGGACTGGAAGATGACTGGAGTTTGAAAAATTATTCGTTTAGCAAACGGAGGCCAGAACAGCACAGAGAGAGTGTGTGTGTGTGTGCCGACCATTTCATTCTGTCCACCTCTAATAAACCCCAAATCGGTGGGCGATGACATGTTGGCTAGATGGGCTTCTTAGAGTGGAGATATGGGATTGGTTGCAATATCTCATCTCCATATTTGAGCTGAGACGGCCTTCACTGATGACATGCGTTATTTTTTTCCCATTAGGGTGTTGCCGCCTCACACCCTCACAATACCTCCACAATTGGCATTGGCATTGGCACAGAGGCCTTGGCAAGCCTTTCATGGGTGCTGCCAATACACTCAACTCTGCTTATTAACACACAAATGAATTTTCCTTACAAACGTGGCCCCGTTTAAGGGGAAATAAACAGGCTCTCCAACAGTATAATATTAATTGCCAAGAAGCTTTGATACATCAAAGAAATTAATTGACCAAAGGCAAATTTCATTGCTCTTTGTGCTAAGCTTAGTTAAACTTGTATAGGAATACTGTAGTCAAAGGAGAGTTTCTTTTAAGCTAAAAAACAAACAAACTGGACACTTGAGATATTTATTAGAGATTCAGATACAAGAGATATTATTTCTTCTGCCAGCACAGATAAAATACACCGGATTTTGTCTGGAATATTTTTTATTAACTTAATGAAGAGAGTGCTTCGTTCATGTAAATTGTGATGATAAACAATATCCACCCATTCATAGGCTGCTACCTTCCACTAGTAGTCATTAGGCTGAAGTATCAAGAGATACTGATAATAATCATTAAAGCAAAAAAAATAAAAAAATCTAATCATAATTGATTGTTTTCAATTAACGCTGTTCAAATTTAAATGTAATAACAAGCTGTTGCAAATTTTGTACGTATAACAACATATAAAAGGTGCTTTACATATTTTACAGTTTAGATAACCTTAGAAATCAAATAGTTTTAATAGTAGTAAGTAGCTGTTTGCCATGATCTTTTTTTTAATCTTATTTATTCAAACTATCAGTTAATCTTCTTCACTCATGCAAAATGCTACGATTACCTTAAGGCTGCTGGTAGCATTTAAACTAATAGCAACATTTAAGCTATTGGTTGGTTAAATGCTACCAATAGCATAGCTACTTGCTGTTGTTGCAATACATGCTATTGCTACCAATAGTATTCGGTTAGCTTTAGTGCTACAAGTTTTACTTAATTGCTAAATTAGCTTGTAGCACTTAAGCTACAAGCTGATGTTATCTTAAATGCTACAAACATTTAAGCTAACAATCATTTATTGGAAGGCGACTTCCAGTAAATGCTACTTTATTGAAAGTAGCATTAATGTTTTTATTAGCTTACTGAAGTGAAAGCTTTGTTCACACTTGTGAGACCATTTCAAGCTACCTGTAGCATTTAAGCTAACACCAGCATTTTAGCAAATTTGTATAAGAAAGCTAAGAATTACATACTAAATGGAGTATGTCTTTTCTATTTCTGGATTATTTTGTGCTTACCTTCTTGCTAGAATCCCCTAAACAGTATTCCGCTCATTAAAGTGACCCCTCTTGGTCATTATGGCTCCTCTGTGAAGATAAAACGGAGATTCGCGCTGCCAGAACATGACAATCACCAGCACCGTTAAAATGTTTCCAGAGTGCATGGGAGACGCTGAAGCAGCCACTAAACCTGCAGTGAGCCTGAGTTAGGTGATGCCACTGGAGTGTGTCGTACAAGTTGTCAGTCTCAAAGGAGGTAAAAGTATAAGGAAGGGTTTACTGGGAATTTTATGATTTATTATTAAGGATTGTTTACAGTGGACACAGACAGCAGCTCAGTTTTACCCGTAGGGATCCTATCAGTGTGACTGGAGCTGTGTTTATTGGAAATATTTCAGGACATGGGCCTTGCTGTGTTTTACTTCACCCCTTTTTTTCTCCCTCTGTTCTTCATTGTTTCAAAGTGGGGATTATGTTGCTAAAAAGATGTATGCTCTGAGTAAAAAAACACACTTTTCACTAAAAAGAGGAGAATGCAGCTAAATAAAATAAAATTAACTGGTCACATTCAACCGAATGGAGTTTGTCAAGCTTCCTTTTTTATGTTTATTTAACTTGATGACTCAATAAACTTAGTAAATTAACTTTGCATAAACTTAATATGATTACCCACGAACAATCAACAACATATTTAAGTCGGATCACATTAAAGGTTTATTTAATGGTTTTAGGGAGTCGGGACTCTGAACGTTGTTCTTCCACAACATTCATAGATTCCTTTAAAGTACATTTTCAGATTCACGAAGCTGATATTTAGTAATTGTTTATTCTATTTTCTCATTGTCTCTCTAGGAATCTATTTTATTCTATACCTTGATGTATGTTTACATCTACATGTCCATATCTGTCCATCGGAGGTTATTTTTCAACAGACAGATATGGATAAATATTTTGGTTCTGTCCTGCTAATGCTTGTTTCAGAATCTGCCTTACAAAATATATTTTTTAAGTAATATTTATCAGATCGTCCATTTCGTCTGTATTCTGAAAGCCTACTCCTTTATGGTGTACCTCTGGGCTTTGTTTTGAGACCCTTAGTCTTTCTGGTTTCTGTTTCGATTATTTTTTTTTATAAAACAGAGTCAAACATCAGACAGATACATATTTTTTTTAATTCTTAATTTGTGTGAGTTTATGTATTAAAAAAGCTGTAGCAGGTGCGCACAATGTTTATATTTCAAAGCCCAAAAGAAGTTAAACAGATATTTGCTACCTGTGCGCCAGACTGCAGCTTTATGAGCACGAAGCTATGATCTATTGCGCTTACATTTTCATATTGATTAATATGTATAACCCACTGGAAACAAAGCACTGATTGGATTCATTGCTAACTTATAAAATTAAGTTGTCACTAATCCCCTTTCGCATAGTGAAACTCACCAGAGGTAAAAGTAAGTTTTTTTCCCCTGGCCATAAATATAGCAGAGGTACAGAGCTACTTTCTTGGCAGGGGCACTTTATGGCTTAGGAGGGACATGGTGAGGGATGTTCGGTAGCAAAGCAAAAAAGCATAACACACAAAAGTGATTTACTATCAGCAAGAAGTTACTTTTGGCTCAGGTTTGCGGTATGTTTCAGACTGTTAGCGCCGAAAGGCTTAGTTTCTGCATCTAATTTCTTTTTCTATTGGACTCTGAAGAAAAATCGGTTTTGGCCACTATCGATGTGCTCAAACCTAAAATAAGGCTGTAATCCAAAGCTAAGATGGAAAATATATTCTACAAATATCGCACATGTATGCACAGACCGCAAGCAGAAATTGTAGGTTACAAGCAACGTAACATTGGTTATGGTCTCTCTCTCTCTCTCTTCTTTTCCTCTCGTCTGTGCTCATAAAAAACGCCTTCGAAGCCCCTTTGGAGAACAACTGATCCTTAGTTATTCAGGAGATGCAGCCAAGGCATCCAGCTTTGATTTCTGAAATGTTTCCTACCCGTTAGTGCTTGTGCTTGAGCTGAGATAAAGACCTGCAACCCACAAACTTTAGAGACAAATGACTGAATATTTGAAAGGAGGGAGGAGAATTACATTCCAATGTTTAACAAAAGCATGAACACATACCGAAGGAATTTGCACCAAACATTCGAATGATTGCTTGGACAATTATTCAGAAAAATGAATCAGTTTCACACAAACATGTTTGTTTTTACAACAAGCATACGACAACCTAATAATCTGGTAAGTGGCTTCGTGGTACATCTGCTAAGTTTTCCATGTTTTTATGTTCTTTTACAGATACAACAGACAACACTTCAGTTAAAAGTTGCAGGTTAGTACCGTAATTCATATCTCATAACCCTGTCAATGCAGCTTGTACTTTTTCATACTTAAAAAACCCCCAAAAAACAAAACTCTGCTTCCAGTGTTGAAGAAGACCTTTCAAAATAAATTCCTCTTTTATTGCAGAAGCATAACCTCACTGTTAATTTTAGCAAAGTTAAACCTTAACTTTGAGTAGGTCGATTGATTCAATGTTAAAGGGACAGCACTATGGAAAATCGACTTCTTTTAACATCATATGTTGTAATGTTATTCCCTCATCAAAAACACTCCTGAAGTGTTGCGTTTAGGCATGTTTAAGACATCCTTTAATCGCCACGGCAACCATTCAGCTGTCCAAAAACGTCTGGGTAGACCTAGCCCCACCTTCGAGGACCAAGCTCCACCTCTGAGCTGAAGTTTCCAAGCTCCACCCGAAAAAACGTCGTTAAAGAGTTAATATAGGAGTGATGCTATGACTTCCTGAAGGAGGAGTTTCAGAAAGACCAGGAGTTTTTAAAGAGACTGAGGGCAAAACACAACCCACATATTGAGGCCGGAGTCCTCGTGCCAGAGGTCGCAGGTTCGACTCCCGGCTTGGCGACATTTGATGCATGTCTTCCCCTCTCTCATTACCCTCTTTCCTGTCGAACTACTTTCAAATAAAGGCCACTAGAGTCAACAAAACCTTTAAAAAAAGAGACAGAGGCCCAAATTCAAGACATTAAATTATAAAGTCAGGGTACAAATGATACTATGTTCCTGGAAAATACATAATACTTCTCTGTAAGGACTAACTGATTTGAGCAGAATCCTTGCAGTCACAGTTATTGACATCTCTGGTGCCGATACTTTAAAAAAATACTTTTGTAAGTGATTTTTGCAAAGTCTCTTTAGATTGTCCAGAGTCCTGGGGGATCTGAGGGACTGAGACAAATATTGTCTTGGAAGAAAGTTGACTTTGTGTTTCCTGTAACATTTCCATATTGTTTTGGCCATTACATGTTTGGGTAGTTATTCTGAATGAACCCATGGTGACAACCCGTTGGAGACCACCAGTCCTGGCATTTGTTTTCAACGTGACTGTATTTCGGACTTCCAGGTTCTCGGTGTGTGGAGGAACAAAAAGGCCAACAGAATCACATATTTTCCACTCTGCTCAACAGCGGGCATGAAATAATTTCCCCCATGTTCATCCTCTGTTTCACATCAAACCCACCTGGAGTTTGTTACCATTAAACTCGAGCTCAGACTCATCTGACTGAACCGGATTGTTAAAGTCCCGGTACACATGTCTGTGTTTGTGTTGGAAGGACGCGTTTCCGTTTGACTCAAATTCAGTTCAAACGTGCTTTACTTATCGCAAAGGAAATTAGATACTGTCAAAACTCACTATGAGCTGCAGCGGGAAAGACGGATCTCCTGCAGCAGTCAGTTTCGCAACACATCTGAAGATGCCTCTGATTGAAGACTGTTGCATGTTGTCTCACAACTTTCATAAGATGCTAATATCTTATCAATAGTTTGCAGTCAACATCGCATGGATGACACCATTAGTTGTTGGCAAGCACTGCTAATCCAACTGGTTTGCTTTTGCCGCTCCAGTTTAAATCTCTGACTGGCCGTGTGGTTAGAAAGCCGGGCTGTAATAATAATAATAATAATAATAATAATAGTGAATATTATCTTTTCTCTCTTCTCTTTTCATCCACAAAGCCTTTTTGTTCCAACCCCTTTGGGATTTTGGTTTGTAGTTCAGGTTTTATTAAGAGTTTTCGAGATGCTAACCAGCTGCTCCTGGATGTAAAAACAATAGCTTTTTTACCACGGTTACGCATCATAACAAACTCTCCAAAAGTACAAAAAGTAAGAGGAATAATCCCCAGACAGTATAACTGCCCAAACATGCAACGCCTCAACCGAAAAAATGATGAACTAAAAGTCTACAAAACGCGACCGCACCGTGAGCGGCGCACTCCCGCGTAGAAAGAGTCCAATGGTTGTTATCAAGACTTGCTATGTCGTCTTTTTTTTTTCGCTGCACTTCCGTAGCAGTAGGCTTTGGAAATGTTTTATTACCTCCTTCATCATGTTGCTCACCACATGTGATGGCAAGATAAATATGGCTCTTCGTTCAATCTAGTGGTCAGTTGGTAAAAAAGATCGGGCCTCACGTCATATTTATAGTCCATGAGAACGGAAAGTTGTGGATTACGGATTATACTACAAAAGCACAACATCTCACCGAGTATTTCTGGTCTGGTTCTGAATGCAAGTACCTCCGTACACTTTAAATAAGACAAAACCAACTTGCAAACAACTTTTCAGCAAGAGACATGATCTTGTTTTTAAGTCAAAAATACCTTAATATTGACGAAGTGCAGATTATTTCACCTATATTATAGATTTTTAAATAGATTTCAAGCTTTTATTATTTGTTTATACAGCTATCAATGGCCTTGACCATCATCATTTATAAGAGTTGCTTAGCCTTGAATGTAACTTTTGCAAAAAAAAAAGTATATAAATATATACATATATATTTCTATACTTTTGTTGAAACTCATTATATTATGACAGAATCGTATGAGACAGATAATCTGTGGAAATTCTTTTTACTTGTCTTCCTGCTCGCAGTGCTAACTAGAAACAGCCAATCAGAGCCAGCGGGCGGGTCTTAGCGGTGTCGATCACCTTTCATCTGGCGCTGCTCATCGCACTTCCCTCTCCTCCACTTGCTCTCTGCTATGCTACAGCTTTTCTCCGTCAGCAGGTCCTGTTGTGAATGCTAAGGCTAGTTAGGTTAGCATAGCCGCTGATGACGGCAGATAAGTGTTAAGTTGTTTATCTGCCAGTAACGCATTTAGCAGCGCATACACGTGATTGATTGAGGCTCTGATTGGTTGATTTTGGTCGTTGCATCTCTTCAGACGGCAAAAGCAGCTCAGAGAGGGTGGAGGAGCTACATCTTTTCACAGATTATCTGTCTCATATTATACGGTCATGACATAGTGATAGATTTAACAAATAGAACATACTTTTTATAAAGGTTACGTACTGCAGCTTTAAATGTGTTGTGACACTTCTGGGTTTTATTTTACTTGTTCTGCATTGCTTTGCTGTGTTTTCTTCTTATTATTATTATTTATTTACTTGTTGCTATGTTTTTCATGTTCTTTTTGACCCCGTAAAGCATTTTTGGTCTTCCATGCTGTGGTTGTGTAAAGTGCTATATGAATTATTGACTGATAAAATATATATTCTAACCTTATGAGTGAAATCTGCCAGTGGAACAGCTTTTCTTTTTTTTTTTTGTCGACAGAGGAATTAATTTTTGACTCCAATGTTGAAACAAACGGCCATATATTTCTGAAAAGCTCCTTGAAAGTTGGTTTTGTCTTCAAGTGCACTTTAGATATTTGCACTGGAAACTAGACTAAAAATAGCTGGTAAGATTTTGTGTTTTTGCAGTGTGGAAGTTCCTAGAAACACACACGAAATTAAAACAGCAACTTAAAAAAAAGAAGAAAAAAAGAAAAAAGTTTTGGCTACAGCTGAATAAAGGTGCTCAGATTAAAAATATCATTTTCCTCAATGCTGCTGGTGCTGCAATAAAGATTTTTTTCTTTTATGGCGAGTGGCGCGAATAAAGTACAACCTCACCTGGCAGCTCTAACTCATCTGGCTGTTTGTTCACAGGGGCCAGCTGCAGAGCCGAAACCCACCGAGAAAAGACGGCCAGGGCTGGAGCGAGATCCACGCCGCCGTGGCTCTCACCAGCCTGGCCCAGGGCAAGAGCTGCAAGGCGGCTCAGAGCGCCGACCCGGCACCCGGCGCCGCCACGGGGCCGAGCCGCACCGGGGAGCCCTTCTCCATAGCGAAAGCCAGCCTCACGGGCCGGCTGTGCGTGACGGGCGCCGCGTCGGCTCTGAAGCAGAGCGCGGGGACCGCCCTCACCAGCCGCATCATCCAGAAATCCTCTCACATCGCCGAGGTCCAGACTGTCAAAGCCCCCCTGGCAAACACCGGGTAGGCCCTGAACGCCGTGTTCCACTCGCCGCCAGCCAAAGTGCCTCGTAGTGTACACAGTGTACAGGCCTAATGTTTTACACCTTTAACACCTTTCTAATTATGTCATATACTGTAGCATCTAATTAGTACCCCGAAGAGTGAATCCAAATAATGTCTGCTTCGTTTTCCATAACTTATAAGAACTGTCAAGACACCGGAGAATCCTCCCGTGATGAAGTGTTACAGCAGCCGTTTGAATAAAGCCAATGTGAAGCGTCTGGCCTGCCGTTTTTTTCTGCTTTAAATCTTTACTTTACAGGGGCTGAGACAACCTAATTATGTTCCACGGAGCTGTACTTAGTGGTAGGTTTCATGTGCTTTATGGTCTTTCATTTTGAAAGTGCACCGTGGAAAAAAAACAAAAAAAAAGAAGAAAAGATGGCACACCAAGAGGAGTCCGAACATGGCTCCTGGCGGCACAGAGGTCAGAGAGAATCAACTGGGTTATAAATGGGCAGAAACTGGCTGCTGCTGCTGTTCTTCGTTGTTTTCGCCAGTAGTAACATCTGGCTGTTGACCACATGACCCGTGAGACACGGAAAAAAGAAAAAGTGTTTTCATTGCAGTTTTGCGAAATTTCTAATATCAACTATATAAAAATTTGATTGGACTTTGACTAAAATTTTGAACTTGCAAAAACCAGATGATTTATGGATGGACTGATAGATTAATGAACGATGTTCCGAAAGTTGGACTGATTGATTTAAGGACAGATCTACGCTTTAAATTTGGACGGACGGAGAAATTGACAGACTTGGACGTTATTGTATTATGGAAAAACTGACAAATAGACGAAAAGGTCAATAAACAAATGCATGGTCTAAAGTCTCTCCATCCAATAATTTTCAGATAAAGTAATAAATGTCTGGATTAATGGACAGATATCACTTTTAGGCAGTGGGATAAGGAAAAGAGTCTGGAAATACGTTTTTCCAAACTCAGTTTTATCTATTCCTATCCCAACTTGGAAAACACTGCCATACCTTTCCAGACTGCATTGGAAACATTAAAGCCATGTTATTTTTCCACTGCTGCAAGTATTTCTGAATTATTGTTGTTTTTTGTAATCATTTATCTTGGATATTCAACATGTGCTACTTTTGCTCTACAGACTTTTTTGGGGGGGAGGGCATTGGGGAGGGAATCTTTTTTTTTTTTTTTTCCCAAGAAATATTTTCATTCTTACATCCAGTCATCAGCAACGTACTACGCCAGCTATCAAACAGCAAACAAACAATTATTGGAGGCGAGAGATCCCGTCTTCAGGTTTCTATTTATTTCAGTTCAAAACAAATCAAATGCTACTCGACTGCAGCTCTCTTAGTGTTAAGGCAGGTCTCAGATCGACGTGTGACAGTACATGACTGAAAAGCACAACCAAGCATCAGTAAAAAAAAAAAGATTAAATTCATTTCTTCTCCCAGGTAACTAACTAGGAATAATAAAGTATTAATTAAAGCTGGAATTCAAATACATAAAGGAGACGGAGGGAAAGAGTTGGGAATGTTCTCATTCTATGGTTGACAAATGATAATTGCAAAGAAAGCACCGCAAAACTAAAACTCACCAGAGATGGAGTTAAGCTGGACAACAGAGGCTGATAATGCTGAGAAAATAGCATTAAAACAATAAGTGGGAATATTTTGTAGCAAGAAGTAACGATGTGGAGACAGGAGTGTAAAGATGGGGGGCAAAAAAAAGAAAAAAAAAGGCAGTAACTGGGCTCGACTGTTTAATGAATCATTTCAGAGAATTCACAGTGCTGAGGTGAAATAAAGTCAGGAATCTGAAGGGAATCGGACATAAATTGGAGATTTTACTTTTTTATTGTTTAGGATTAAATATTTAGAATAAAACCTAAAATCTGATTATGTTACAGGCACAATGCCGGTAAAGTAATGCCCAACTGAACAACTGTTGCTAATGACGGAGAGCCGCCCCAGACGTGTGCTGCTGCGACGCCCTGGGCACCATCCCACCGCTGCCCAAAAGCCGACTGATGCGCTCGCTAACGAAACATGATAAGAGTCAAACAAGTGATGATGTTTGAACAGTAATTGTGCAAAACTGCAGTGTTCGTTCAGATGACGGCGCTCTCAACAATTAACTTCCTTTTCTTCTTCCGCCCCTCTTTAGTTCCGTTTCTCTGGTCCGTTGTGTTTCCCCGTCAGGTCGCCGTTTCCCCGTCAGGTCGCCGTTTCTGTCGGTTTCAGGGTATGGAGCAGTACCCGCCACACGCCCGTCCCCTGCCCTGCTCCTGCTGCCCCAGCTGGACCTTCTCACCCTGGTTGTCGCTCTCCCAGAGCCCCGGAGTCTGGAGGATCTTCTCCACTAGCTCCTCGAAGGCACACTGGACGCCATCTTTGGTCTTAGCACTGGCCTCTGAAGAAAGACGGGATTAATGTGATCAGGGAGGTGAAAGTGCCACAGAAGACAAACAAAAAGCAACGATGACACAAATGTCACTTCAGGTCTAAAAAATGTTTTAAATTGTAACACTATTTATCGGTGAGCGTTTATTTTATCGTTTATCGCGATAAATTTCGTGTCGTGACAAGAATCTTGATTTAACCCAAATTGTCCTTCCTTATTTTCTCCACTGTTCAATAAGAGTGTCCATAAACTTGAAAACAAATGATTAAACGCAGTTACTGTGTGCAGTTTAGTGACACAAATCACACTTCTTCATGTGACTGGAGTGAAAGCTTTTCTGCTTCAACTAAACACTCCGTAATCTTTTGCTGCGTCGTCACAAGAAACACGAACACAAACGGCAAGAAGATGGAAATAAACATCCGTTGTTAATCGGCTCAGTTTTGCTTATCGGACCAATACCGATCTGTAAAAAATGACCAATACTGATGTTGATGCCGATATATCGTGAATCCATAGTTCATGTCAAATTCTTCACATCGGAACTAAGAAATCGGTATTAGCCAGGAGAAATCGGTCCATTTCTATTTCCATCCGACAACAGGAAGGATTTTTCTGAATTTGCAAATTTTTTTGTGACAATTCTGTAACTTCAGGACTGTTTTTTGGAGAAAACATTGCTCTTATTTTAATATGAAGATTTCATTGTTTAGATATTTCACTTTTCAATTCTTCCTTCTTCAAAAAAATCTGGATCAGCAAATCATAAGTCAGAGAAAACCAGGAAAATCTTTAGATAGTGCACCTCTAAATAGGAAATAACAATTAGAATAGAACAAAGAGCAGATTAAATCCATCACATCTTGTAATTTTGCCTTTAAACTTCTTCATTCAGTTTTTCTAAAACAAATTCTAGATAAGTTGACGCTGACATGGATTTGGTCACTTAAAGCAGTTCAGTTTTAATAGCAAAGCCATTTTAGCTTTTCCTTGGTTGTCTGCACCCCTCGATTTCTTGTCGTGAGCAAAACACTGTAAAACCAGCCCAGCTAATCTGAGCTGTGTGCATGACTTCCTCTGTGACATTTAATGACAGCTGTAACTTTTAAATACAATTTGAAGAGTTTTATTGGCGCCGGCTGGAACTTTACGGCTTTCTCGCTGTAAACGAACATGACCGACAACATCTGATTCCACACTTAGGCCGGCGCTTACCAATGAAAAGCATCGAGTGTTTCCTGGCAAATTTCAGTCCTTCATTTCTGTCCACTTCACGGTCATCCTGAAACCACATCAGACGTTTAAGAACCATAAAAGAACTGCTCCACACCGCGCACGCACAGTGAAATCCAGACCAACAGCAGCAGAGCAGCACCAAATGCATAAAACAGATATTTCTCTGCTTAGTTTTTTTTTTTTGTTTTGACCAAAGAACAATAATGTAAGTTGTCCTACATTTATGAAAACAGTCAAATTAAAACTTAAAACGTCTGTTCTTAGCATTAGGGTCAGTCACCCGTTGTGCAAGTAAGAACTCCAGGAAGTGACTCACCTTATCGATTTTGTTGCCGACCAGCATTTTGACAATGTCGTTGCGTGTCGAGTAAGTTTCCAGTTCGTTCAACCAGTTTTCGAGCTTCGTGAAAGAGTCGCGCCGTGTGACGTCGTATACTGACAAAAACACACAACAGCAGAGCGTTGTGATTAGGGAGGCCCGACACGTCAGCATCATCATGGCTGTTGATTGGATTTGAACTGAAGCACAGAAGCGGACTAAGCGGTGTGGTCTTTTTTCATGGTGTCAGAAAGTTTGGGACGTATCTACAAATGTCTGTAAATATCGGCCCAAATATTCGCATCGGTGCATCTGTAGCTGTGTTGACATCAGCTGGTATAAAAATGCCTGAGCTCTGACTTCACTAATGCAACTTAAAAAAACCTTTTATCTGACGTTTGGGCAATTTTCTTCAGTTTCTGTTGTGCTGTATTGTACAGTTCAAAATATATAAAATCAGATTTTTAATAGCTAAACCAAAAGTATAACTACAGGTTTTCTGTAGTTATACTTTTGTAGATGACTGGATTTTTTGTTGAAATCCAGTGATCCTTTGAAGGCAAAAGAGGTTTGTTATTAGGGAACATTAGTGAATAAACAGCATCATGAAGACAGAGGAGAACGTTGTGGCGAAGTTTAAAGGAGGGTTAGAGGGTTAATGACAATTTTTCCCAAAATTGATTTGAGAAAAAAATAAAATAAAATTCTATTTTCCTCCACATTTCTTCCAAGTAAATCTGGAAGAAAATTATCGTTATTATAAAACCTAAAACTAGAAATAAAATGGTTCTTTTAAAAAAAATAAAAGTTTTCTATAACTTAAAAAATAAAATAATTTCTTTGTTCAAAAGATCATGTAATTATATGAGTTTTATTTAGCTGTACTGGTGGCATAAATGGCTTTTTGGATCGGGAAGGTTCAAGCAGTCTTAAGACTTAAAGGAAGGCGGTGTATGTAAAGTTAAAGCAATACAGTGTAACCAAAACACGAGGTAAACAAGTGCAGTGGATGGAGAAAAAAAGGAAAAGCGGGAAGGTAGGTAGCGGTAGTTTGACTTGAAAAGTGTCAGCCGTTTACCGAGTATGACTCCCTGCGCGCCGCGGTAGTAGCTGGGCGTCAGCGTGCGAAACCTCTCCTGTCCAGCCGTGTCCTTAAAAAGAAAAACACACCAGAATTTAAAGTGACATTTTCCACCACTTAGTACAATGCACTGCTAATCTCAACGATAACGTCCCCATTTACTGCTGGCCGACTCAGAAATTAACCTTTAATAAACTGATCATTGCTTTAATAGTCTTTATAAGTCCACAAAGGGATCCCTTTGTAGTCCTTGGGACATTTTGGCCTGTTGTGGGGAAAAAAAACAACTCAGCAAACATTTCACCTTCTGAATAAGGATTAGTTTCTACAATTCATTGTTAAAAGGCGTTTCAATTCTTACTGTGACCTAAGCCACAGAGCTGCAGCTCAACAGATGCTCCTCAATAATATTTACTGCTGAGCAATGTCGCCACCGTGTGGAGAAAACGTTCAACTTCACCATGTTTGTGAATGTGGGTGACGATGGAGGTCACGAAGACTCACCCAAATGGCTAGCTTTGCTTTGTTCCCTTCAATTGCAAGGGTCTTTACTTTGAAGTCCACACCTTAAGAAACACGAGAAACTGGATTAAAGAGAAACATTGCTGACATGAAACAGTTTCTGTACTCTACATCGGCATATATGAGTGTATTTATGACTGTGGGAACCTATTGTGGCGGACTGCTCTGGGTCAAAAGTGTCTTCTGTGAACCTCAGGAGGAGGCTGCAAGGGGAAACAAGGACACGTTGGAAATGAACAGGATGTTCAGCAGGATATCGTGGGGGAAACTCGTTAAAGGTTGCTATGTTTCTGCCAGGAACATAGCAACACAACAACACATTTCTGCAGCATCATTCCTTCAGAGCGACAACAAAACTTTCACAGCTTTGTAAAGTTACACGTAACAAAGTCAATAAGTATTAAGTTTTTAAAAAAAGAAACTTTCACTTTGTGTTAAACAAGTAGTAAACATAAAAGACTGGCATTAGCACTAAGCAGCAGCTGTTGAGCAAAGAATAAACTTACGTAACGAGGATCACGTCAACATCAACAAGAGGCTAGCAGCTGCTAGCTTACACAAACCTGGACTTCCCCACGCCGCTTTCCCCGATTATCAGCAGCTTCAGGGTGGTCAGCACGTCCTCGTCCATGTTGGCTATAGGCGGAACCTCCAGCTGCGGAAGCTTGGAGCGACAAACGCTGAACTTGTTGTTCACAGCAGCAGCAGGCGGCTATCGGGCTACGATGACAGCTGCCTGCTGGCCGCGCGACTTCCGCCTAATCTGCTGACGTCGCGCGTGACGTCGCCGAAGTTCACGAGGCCTCAGCTCTAATGCAAAATAAAATAATAATTCACTTGTTTAATACCGACAGTCTCTTCGTAACCGCATTGGCAAATAATATTTAAAACGATTTCACTCTTTTGCCATTTCATGAATCCAATAAATATTTTTTGCTTTATTATAATAATGACTCTGGTGAGTCACCTGAGTGAAGTTGACCCCCCACCTTCTTCAAATCAGACAAAACTGGTGTCAAACGTATGTGCAGCAGAATTTTTGTTTGTGCTGCTATCATTTTAAAGATATAAAGAAATGTTGTTTAGAGGTCATCAAAGGTCAACCAGCCCCCCCCTCCCTTCAAATCAGAGAAATGGGTGTCGATTAACTCGACTACATTTTTTGCTGGTTTGTGCAGCAAAATTTTCATTTGTGCTGCTTTGGCTTTGAAGATATTAATGAAAGGTTAAAGGTCAAAAGGTCAACCAGCCCCCCCCACTTGGCACAAACGAAAATCTTTGCTGTACAAACCAGCAAACGTAGCCAAGTTGATTGACAACTATTTTGTTTGATTTTATTTTTATCAGTTCACAACCTCAAGGTCAAGTATCTGAAGCACAACAGAGTCCAACTCAAACCTAATCTAATCTCAACATTATCATGCATTAGTTTGGTTAACAGTTGTGATTTACTCTCTTTCCTGTGTTTTAGTTTTAGGTCACTCCTCTGCTGTTGGTTTCATTGGGTGTTCACTTTTGCATATTTTGGTCATTTTTGTAAAATACGCTCAAATTGATTTGATTATCGTTTAGTCTTATGCTAACTGTGATGGATGTACGGTTTTGATCAGTTTTGTTCTGCTCTTAAAACAGCAAATTTAAGGATCTTTTCACTGAACAGAAAAAATTTGCTATAGCTTTACAAGAAATCGGCCACTTTCCTTTTTTTTTTTTGAAGATTTTATTTGGAGTTTGTTTATTTCTGCTGCACATAATCAGCCTGTTTCACACTATGAAAGCGATCTGCAGTGGGGAGCCTTTCAGAGAGTACAGAGCATAAAAGCATTCCTATACATTTATATACAGGTTTCCCACCACTGAGTCGTATATACATGCTAAAGCTAAGCGATCAAGAAACAGAGAACGTGTAAAACTGAAGCCAACGTCAAGAAAACATTGCTAACTCTGTTGGTTATGGTACAGATTTAAATAAAGGACTGCTCTAAACTTGGCGTATGCTCTTAGTTGCCTCAGATATGAACCACAATAAATTAAAAATGTCCAAACATTTCCAGAGTCTAGGACGTTGCTTCCAGGTTCAGTTTTAGCCAGCCTGATGCATTTCTTCACTGGTGAAGAGCCACTTCTCCGTACTGAAGAAATCTTAGCTTCCAAAGAGAAAAAATGAAATGCATATCTGCAGAAGCGAATGTGGGCAGGAGATTTGTCCGCAGCGAAGGAGAAGAGAGACGCAAAACGGGCCTTTGGGTTCGTCTTCGCTTCACACATCTGTAATTACAAGCAGACTAGCGTTTCACTCGGAGGCTTTCCAAAAGCCAAACGAAATAAATAAGGATAGTTTTGACTTTAAAATGAGAAAATAAAGTGCACAGACAGTAATGCACTCAAATTAAAAAAAAGTGGCTTGTTATGCATTCACCCTAAAGGCCGCCTTTACGATGGAGGAGCAGAAACCTGTGGAGGGCAAAGGCAGGAAGGAAGTGGGGATGTTTATGACGCGCCTCTTCAAACACTAAGATGGAAAACATGGTGGCTAAAGCGCTTTTGTGTTACCTGTTCATTTTTACCATCTTAGTAAAATCTTGGTGTGAAACACCTCCCCGCGCGTTAACGCCGAGACATCCTCCAGCAAGCATGAGGGACGAACCTTTAAAAGTTCATCCATACATTCATGAATCATTACAGGCAAGGACAGACGTGGATAAACGATTAAATTGGATTCCTCTTTTGTAGCAGCAGCATAATCTCATGCTGAAAATAATAATAATAATTTAAAAAATCCTGTCTTCAATTTGAGTTCTATTTATTTTAGCGAGAAAAGGAAAATTCCCCAAACAAAACCATCATCTATCTAAAAAAAAAAGATCAAATTTTAAACAAGACAAAGTCTGAATTTTGGAAGAATGGCTCAGAATTTCTGGCATTTTTTATGCTGGTTGTTTTCTACCCTGTTTACATGACTTGATATTTATCTAATTTATTTTATAATAATAATAATAATAATAATAATAATAATAATAATAATAATAATAATAATAAATGTAAATGCAGTTAGTAGACAATAATTTGCATCTATTTTTGAGAACTCTTTCATCAGCAAAAATGCACCAAATAAACATCTAAACCACAGAAACATCAACCGGCTGTCCTTGCTTAAGCAAAAAAAAAATATAGATAACTTTAATAATAATAATAATTCATAGGGCTGTAAGGATTTAGACAGTCTGTAGCAAGATCTCTCTCCGATATGTCATTGATGGTTGAGTTAAAATTGAATATTGATTATTTTCCTCCCACAGAATAAATGCAAGTAAATTAAAGTTGATATTTTTTCCCCTACAAATTTCAACGTGAGATTATGACCCTGCCATAAAAGATTTATTTATTTAAAGGTGTTCCACACATCGGAACCACGAGGCTCAAAAAAAGAAAAAAGATCTGCTGGCATCGGAACGCACGACGACGATGAGTCTTTGCTTTAAGAATCAGCGTGAACTGTTTGGGAGGTTCCACAAAGTCATGAGGATATAAAGTGGAACACTTTTTAAAAAGGAGACACTATGGATGGATGCCTCTGATTTAATTCTCTTTAAAATGTACCCGTCCCTCCCGCCCCTGTTCATTCCCCGGCTGTGTTCCTGCTGGTTTTATCTGGTCTCCAGCGTTTTGCCCTCCAGGACCAGCTGAATCTCTTTGGCGTCCAGCGTCTCGTACATGAGCAGAGCGTCGGCCAGGTTCTTGTGCTCCTTGGCGTGAGACCTCAGCAGGGATTTGGCACGCTCATAAGAGTCCTGAAAAAAAAAGACAAAACAGGTGTTACACAAGGCTTACAGGAGCAGAGAAGGCTCATATGTGTAGATACGATCGAGGTAGACCTTCAGCAGAACCCTGACTTCTTGCTCCACAGCAGCTTGTGTCTCCGGACTTTGGGCTGTCAGGTCAGAGTAGGTCATCACGCCTAACTGAGAGACGGGGAGCGGAGAGAGAGCGCAGATAAGCACGATGTTTTTCTGCCGTCAGTTGAAAGTTTTCGGCTTACCTTCTCACACATCCCGTATCTGGTCACCATCATCTTAGCAATCTTGGTAGCGCTATCAAAGTCGCTCGATGCGCCTTAAAAAGGAGAAACGACAACACCTCATTTACGTCGATGTCTTTTGAAATATCACATAAGAAAAGATTGCTGGAAACGGCAAAGTTCAACATAACTTCCTCAATTTTGCGAAAAAGTTTTGATGCCGTCTTGAGTTAATGCGCGAAAGGGGAGATGGGAACACATTTGCCCGATAGGTTCTGAGATCAACGAATTTCCCCATCTACTAGCGGCTGTGTGCCTTACCAGAGGCATGGAAGTCCAGAATGGACGGGAGAACTCTCCATTTCTCTGAGATGTGCACACCATGCTAGTTTATAACCTCTGCTTCCTGTTTGCTACAGCCATGCGAAATGTCAACATCTGCCGAAATTAAGCTTTGTGTAGACAGGTTGATTTGCTACAAACCAGCAGAAGGAAACGCCTAAGTTTAATTTGATTTTTCTTTAAACAAAAAAAATAAAAATACGACATTTTAAAAATTTACTCAAAATTCGTAAGACAATTAGATGGAAACATAGCTACACTAAACATTAAGGCGATATGGCATAAAAATTTAATCTATTTAATCAATTTATTTCCCTCCCTTGCTTTCTTTCAAGAAAATAAATTTCAAATAACAGAAAACATTTTCAAAAAGTGAATTTTAGTTCAATCATTCCTCCTGCGAGTTGGACGGGAGGTTATGAAAATTTTTGTTCAGTTATGAAGATATGACTTTACGAGAATTACGTCTTAAAATTACAAGAAAGTTGCTTTAATGAGAAAATAGCTTGGATAATTAATTTTTATTCTTTATGTCGAAGCTCTCGTAACATTACCATTTCATTCTCCAAATATTACGATTTTATTCTTGTATAATTATGACTTTACTCTCCTAACCAAAACAGAGAGTTGACTTGAATTCAAAGTCCAAATAAATAGAAACTGTAAAACACAAAAGATGGCCGCCCTGGGGGTGCTGACAGCATTCTGAAGTATGGAAGAAAAATAATCCAGATTTACCAAAAATTAAATAGTCAAAAACCAAAAAAATATTTATTTATAAAATCGATCTATCGCCCAGTCCTACTAAACAATGTTCTACACGTCCTTCTCCCAATCACCTGTTAAAGGCTCTGTTTCCTACCTGTTGTGATGTTTTCGTGGCCAAAAATAATCTCCTCTGCCACACGGCCGCCCATACTGACGTCCATCTGTGCCAGAAGCTGAGAGCGAGTCTCGCTCCACCTGTCATTCTCCGGCAGCATGGACACCTGGAGGACAGAGAGGCTCTCAAATGTTTACATCACGCTAAAAAAAAAGCCCCATCATAGTTCAAAAGAAAAAAACTGGATCTGGATTCCCCTACGTGTCCCAGACTCGGGCCTCTGGGCATGATGGTGGCCTTGTTAATCGGCATGGCGTCTTTGGTGTAGTACGCTACGATGGCGTGACCAGACTCGTGGTACGCCGTGATGAGCTTGTTCTTCTGGTCTATTTCTGCACTCCTTCTCTCAGGGCCTTGAAGAAAAAAAAGGAGGAAGACGAGAACGTTCAGGGTCTCCTCTACACATAGTTGATGGCTCTGCCACAGCAAAATAAACACAGACAGACCGACTGACAGACAGACCGACGGACGGATAGATAAATGCAAACTTATACTAACCACAATCAGACTTTGAAATGAATTTGAATATCATGGCACGTTAATATTTTTGCCTGTCTGTCTGTGAAGGTGGCTACTCTGCTATCACTCTGAGGAGTGAAGTAAAACTAGACGGCAGTCCAAAGTAGAGGGAAAGAAACGGCGAAAGAAGGTTACCTAAGGAAGATTAAGTTGAATGCATTTTTAACTGAAACCTTTGAAAACAATCCTAATGGTAATACATGCTACATTTGAACAACAATAACACAGATAATATAGTTTGGCCTTCATGCCTAAAGTTGCAGGTTTTGAAGGCTCCCTGATCCTGGTATTTGATCAGCAGAGTCGTGCCATCCTCCCTCCCCCTAAACTCTCCTGGGCAGCCCACCACCACGGTTTAAGAATATCCTTGAGAAAACTCTGATGCGAGTTCATTTCCGGGAGCTGGAACTCCCGGAAATGAACTACGGGCTGCAACTACGCCGGCGTGGTGTTACACACCCATGAGGATTTTGTCTTTAGCGAACTCCAGCTCCTTCATGGTGACCATGTCTTTGCCGTCGACTGCTGCCTTCAAGGCGGCCTGGTTCACCAGATTTTCCAGATCGGCGCCAGAGAATCCGACTGTTCCCCGGGCGATAACTTTGGCCTCAATGGCTGCGGACAGAACAGAGAACAGGCATGTATTTGGGGAATTGCTTGGCTGTAGTAGTAGCAGCTTTGTTTAAATGCTTTATCTTACTATTTTACTGTATCACAAAATACTTGGGTGCACAGAAAGTGGACATAAAATGCTTTACGAAAGTGTTCAATCCTCCTCAGTGAATATTTTTCAGAAGTCTTTTACAATTACACCTGTGAGAGTTTGGGGCATCTTTCCATCACTTCGCACATCTACAAATGTTGGTTTTTTCACCAGTTAGACTAGATGAGAACAACTATGAGCGTCAATGTCTGGATTTAAATCCAGACTTTGCGTTGAGCATTCTAAATTATCTAAACTAATCAGTTTTAGCTTTGATTATATGTTCAGAGTCGTTTTAATTCATCTTCCCATCAGCGCTGACCAGCTTACCTTTTGAATGTTTTATTTAAGCAGCCTCTCAATAAGCCCGAGATGCTTTTGTTACCAGGCATTTTCATTAAAATCAGTTCAATAAATGCAGAAAAATTTGAAACAATTCAGAAAAAGTCTGCATTTCTTCTCTTCTTCATTGATATTTAGCTGGTAGTTTCTGTTTTATTCCCGGCCTCGCTGCCCCTCATGCAGATGTGCTGCACTCTGACCGGACGAGCCCCCACAGAGAAAACTCCGCCCCCTCATCTCAATGTGAACATGAAACAACAGGAGTGTGAAATAATTTGATTCGACTGAAGTAATGCCTACAGACACCATCAGCTCACCTGGATCCACTTTGATCTTCTTCAGGTACCAGTTGAGAATCTCCGTCCGTCCCTTCACGTCTGGTTTGGGTACGGTCACCTGCATGTCAAAACGCCCCGGGCGGATCAGCGCGCTTCGAACACAAACACAGAAACAGAGTAAACGTACAGCTGTGCAGAACCTGAACGGCGGGCAGTAAATTACCCAGCGACATAAAACGTACTTATCCAGAGCCTCTGGGAAGTTAGTTGCTCCAATGATGATCACCCCCTCATTAGGTTTAAACCTATAATAAGAGCTGGTCAGTGTCTCTGGGGTCATTTTCTGATTGGCTTAAACAAATGCTTAGCTTGGAAGATGGGAGATTTTTTAAAAATAAAAACGACCCAAATTAAAAATATGTAGCCGACCGTTTCCGAGATTACCCGTCCATCTCGGCAAGCAGCTGGTTGATAGTCTGTCTGGAGTAAGGGTGCATAGGAGACTCGATCCTTTTTCCTCCCACGCTGTCCAGTTCGTCGATGAAGATCACACACGGAGCGTTAGCTTTAGCCTCCCCTGAGAAAACAGCAGCTGCATCTAAATGAATGCCTCGGGGGATTTTTTTTATGTTACCCGCTGAAGTAAACAAAGCTCAAGGGATTGACAGTCACCGTGGGTTATGATGATACGAAACACAACTGCAACGATTTTTCTAAATAAGACTTTTCTGCATAATTTTGAATCTAAAATGTATTTCTTGAAATACACAAAGGTTCAAGAAAAGAAAAAAACAATCAAATGTATACATATGCGTACACTACTTGTAATATGGGGTTAAATATCTTATGGACATTTAAAATTTCAATTCAAATTCAAAAATGCTTTATTGAATTTCCTTTTCGAAAATTAAAGCGTTAGTATGTAACTTTTATTTAAAAAAAAAGTTTTTACATATTTGTTAAAACTGTCACCATATTGTGACAGTATATTGTATATATACAGTATATTGTGACTGCTATTGCCGTCTGAAGAAATACACCAACCAAAAACAACCAATCAGACCCAGGGGAGGGTCTTAGCGCTGTCAATCAACCAGTGTACGCGCTGGTAAATGTTCTAATGGTGGAAAAACCATTTAACCGTTTAAATATTTTAGCCTCAAAAGAAGAAGACACCCGATACAACTGATACAATATCCATGTCCATGATGAGAGTGAGGAAACTTCTTTAGGCTCCCAAAGAAGGAAAAAACTACCCACTGAAAAGGTTTCTGATGCGACTCGCTCCAACGCCAACAAACATCTCGTCAAACTCTGAACCAGAGGCGTAGTAAAACGGCACGTCGGCCTCTCCGGCCACGGCCCGGGCCAGCAGAGTCTTTCCTGTCCCTGGAGGACCAACGAGCAGAACGCCTAAAATAAAAACAGAGACGGAAGAGAAAGTTCAAAGTAAAACAACAAAAAAAAAAGATGCCACAACTACACCTGTCACTAATAAATTAAAATGAGCTCCATAGTTTCCATTTTAATGATTAATACTTTTTGAAGGGAAACATTGTTTACAGAGAAATCATAATTTTATTCATAGGTTTGATTGTCTTTGGCTTTTATTTCCATTTTGTTTATCGTTACTGGTTGTTTTGTTTTTTATTTTGGATGTTCATTTTTGTGAAGAAAACCTCACACTGCGACTTGAAGATTTCAGAGGGCAAATGTGCGTTATTACGCTACCATCAATATATTAGGGCTGCAACAAATGATTATTTTAGTAATTAATTATTTTGGCTATTAATGGGATAAAAATTGACACATTTTACAGATTTTTCACATAACTACTTAAGTTTTTGTTTTTTTACACAGTATTTGAAATACATTAAAACTTGCAAATAATTCAGTTACTTTTGTGAATGAGGACATCTTTTCTCCCCAACATGCAATAACATATCATGCCTTCAACGAACGCTTAACCAAAAACAAACATATATATACTGTCTAGTAATCAATTTATTTTTTGAGTTTTTAAATGGATTTATAATTTTATTTATTTATTTTGTTACAGAATTTGAACCAGCTGAGTTCTGGGTTGAACATATTAAAGAAAGTTTTTCATCTCACTATTCTTTGTGCAGTTTTGGCTTCTTTCTGCTCTGACTGTGTTGTTCTTTGAGAAAATGATCTTTTTTAGAATCTGTACACTCCCAAAAACAATTATTCGATTACTAAATTGGTTGATAATCATTTCAACAATCGATTAATCGTGATTAATTGTTTCAGCCCTAAGCATTTCACTTGAAAACGGTCTCAAAACAGCATTATCGTTTATCGCAATAACTGCAGGGACCGTTTTTCACCCATGACGTCTCACCCTTTGGCAGCTTTCCTCCCAGGGCCGTGAACTTCTGCGGGTTCTTCAGGAACTCCACCACCTCCTGGAGCTCGTTTTTGGCTTCCTCGACGCCCTTCACGTGCTCGAACGTCACGTTTTTCATCTGCACCGGGTCCACGGCTGAGTCCAGGCCTGTTGTTGTTCGGAAGCGCACTGTCCAAGTTCAATACAGCACAGGAACGTTATCTAGTCAGAGCAGCGAGCGGCTCAGTTGTGCATGGAGCTGAAGCCGAGCTCCGTGGAAAACGTTTACACCCGATTTAAGCCGATCGAGCAGTTAAAATACGGATCGAAAATGTGAAAGTAATTTTGCGTAACTGGGAAAAGAGAAAAGAGGAGAGGCGGACGTTTACCAGATATGAACGGAGTCTTGGAGATGCCGTAGAGCCCGACCAGAAGCAGGACCAGCAGGAACAGACGAGTTCTCCTCAGAGAGTCTGAACAGTCACAACAGAACCAGTTTAGTTCTGGTATCAGTTCTTCTCTCGGTTGGATCAGGAGTGCAACCTGCCTTGGGTGCGCTGCGTCAGCGCCTGAGCTTTGAGGAAACCCTCAGCGAAGCCCCTCTTGAACGCCTCCTGCTGTCCATCAGGTATGTTCTTGTTCCTCAGCAGACCGTCCAGGCTCTCTGCGTCCAGCCCCTTACCGCGCGTCAGGAAACCCTGTAGAGAAAAAAACCCAACCAAACAACAAAAAAAAAAACACAAGACTGAGTAAAACTAAGAGAATTTTTTGTTTCATTACGAGAAAATATTCATAATATTAGCAGAAGAAATATGCAATTTTACCAGGAGAACATCTTTAAATTTCAGGGGAAATTTTGGATAAAGCTTGGATAATTAAATTTGAATTCTTTGTGTTGAAATTCTGACAACTACTACCTTTGCAACTAGTACCAATATTACAAATTACTACTTTATTTTCCTAATATTTCAACTTTATTCTTGTATTATTTAGATTTCACTGTCATCTTTATTGTAAGATTATGACTTATTCTCAGTTTGGCCCTTACATTCCTTTGTAGAGTTGATCTGAATTCAAAGTCCAAATAAATAGAAGCTGGAAAACCTGCAAAAACAAGTTTGTGCTGAACAATAGATACCCAAAGAGAGCATTGGTGAATAAAAAAAAAGAAAGAAATTATCCAAAAAATCTGAACCATTTTGGACAAATTATTTAGAACTTTTTCAAAAGCCAAAACTTTGATTCATTGATAAAATTGATTTATCGCCCAGCCCTGCTCGGTGGGCGAATATCCTTCAGAACCCACCTTGAAAAAAGATGGTGCGAAAGTCTCGGAGTCGGCAGGCCGTTCGAAGACCGACTGCACTCGCCTGGTTTTGGTCCTCAGAGTTTTGAAGCCTCTGCTCTGAAACATCGCTTGAAAAACCGACAGAGTCGTGAACAAACTGGGTGAATTTCTCACACCGCACAGGAACACGTCGCAGAACTTTGTAACTAATCCGACTTATTAGTCTCTCAGTGATCACAGTTGACTAAACTGCTCATGAATGCAACTAATCAGCAATTACCTGGCCAGTGTTTCAGCTCTGTGCAGACCGTCTGAAGGGGAGACGGGCGCTTGTTTAAGTAAACAGGAGGTATCAGGGGCAAGGTGCCCAACGAAAAGCCTGAGCAAAACAGACAACAGCTGTCTGTTAATTGTGAGACAACGAGATGAAAAACGACAATTTTTTTTCTAAATAAAGCAGTTTGTTTTCACCGTGCTTATTGTGGAAAAAGGAGCGAGAGGAGAGGTGCGAGGTCCTCCATGCCGACTGTCCCCAAGCCGGAGGTGGCGCCTCCTGCGGGCTCAAGCGTGGCAACACCTGACTCACCAGCTCGTCCAGCTGCTGCTTTCCAAGGTCGGACAAACCGAGCTCCCGGAGGTTCCCGGCGGACAGCGCGTACTGAAAAACACGCATGCAGACGACACGAAATTTGTGTTAAGGTTCAAGAACAATTGGTTTTTCTTCAAACAAGGAGTACAGAGCTCTATAACGCAATCTGATCCAAAGGAGTGGTCCAAAAAATAAAAAATAAAACCTGAATTTCAGAATGGTTATTAGAGTTTGACAGATTTTTCTCTACCCTGAATATTTTCCCGCGTTTAGATTAATTAAACTTAACGGGTCGCAGCTTTCGATTGACAGCAGCACTCTCCTACTGTTACTAGAAAAACCCATCAAAATTGGCAGTAGTTTTATATTTGTGTAGACCACAGTACACACATGTTAAACCAAGTAAAAGAAGAAACAACACCTTGTACTTCTTTTCTAATACAAATTAGGTCTTGATATAAGAAAAAGGGTTATGAAATTACTGCTATATTTGAGAAAATAAATATCTGTCTCTTTTCACATCATCAGCCTGTCATGATAATTTTTTTTCTGGTGATAAATTGTCCCAAAAGTTATTGCGATAAATGATAATATTGTTGGTTTGAGCCAATAACGGCATAAAAATGCAAGTTCATCCTCTTAAACATCCATAAACTTTCATTTCTGACGGACATTTAGCACCGGAAGAGGAAGACATTTTAAACCTCCAACATAAATAAACAAAATAACAAATAAAATGGATACCGACATCTCTAAATAAAATGCAAGGCTGAAGAGATTTGTCATCCACTATTTGGTAGAAAATTAGATAGACAGGCATAAAATCAAATATACAAATAGAAATTATCGAGCTTGTTTTAATTTATCATGCGATTAATTGATTTATTTCTTATTGCAACAGGCCTGGTTATAATTCATTCCATTCGTTTCGTCTCGGCATCTTGGTCACCAACACGTCTGCTGTCAGAATCAAGGGAATTTGATGAGCTGAATCCACATTACTAGCACCCAAAATATGAATGATTATGACTTAAAATAGCTTAACATAAGTTGAATCCAAACAATTCTCTGTGACTGTGAGTGAATATATTGTACAACTTATATATATATATATATATATATATATGCATGCACACACACACACACAATTCCAGATTTGAGGAGGAAAAACACAAATCAAGCACATCTCACGAAAAAATTAACCAAAAACTCCAGATGATCAGAAACAAATGAAAGCATGATCTGTTTACTGTGACGGAATCCAACTTGTGACTGACGTCAGGTGACATTTGAACAATTCAACGTCACCCAGAGTTGTTGCATTATACCTCTGTACGGTGCAGCTCTGCATCCGGGGCATGCTCCTGTTGTTTTCTTGACGTGCAGGTGGCACTGCTGCTGGTTCCCACTGAGCTCTTCAGGGGGTGAAGGATGTTGATGAGGTGGCTGAGAGGTAGAGTCACCTGCGATGATTCAAACAGCGACGATCAAAACCCAACTTGTTGTCCCAGAATTATGTTAAAGCGAAGCATTCCGCGTATTACTGTCACTCTATGTAGAGAAGCAAGGCTGGAATAGCTTAAATGTACACCAAGGTAGAATAGGAAAACATATGTACAATTGTTGAGGGTCCTTAAATGTCCACACAAACTAATGTGGTTTAATTAGATAAACAGCAGGGTCTGACCTAGCAGGCGAAGCCCAGCTGTGTAGGTCAGAAACAAAAACAACAACAATGCTAAAGCTAGCTCGGCCTCCTCGTTTCTTACCTGCGGCTGGACGGACATTGATAAGGAAAACATCATCCGCTAATATGCGCCGCAGCAGCCTGAGTCACTTTATGTCACTGTCCCCGAGAGTTAAAGGCGTCGCTATGCTCCCCTCAGCTTCTCCGCAGCAGGCATAGCAAGTTCAACTGCGAACTTCAGCAGAGCAGCACTGACACCGACTGGGAAGGGGGAATAAACCGGATATGACGTCAACGGTGTTGTGGCAACAACACAAGAAATGGGATCCCCGTCGAAAATTATTTTGTTTTGATTAGTTCCGTTGGTTAAGAAAGTTGAAAAATAATGGAGAATCGACTCGAATACATTGTTGAAGTGATGTTTGTAATGGTGATGGAGTAGTTGTGTTATGTTATTTTTCTTGGCCGACGTGTTTTCCTTATTGAGATATTGCATACTTAGACAATTATTCCCTGAGGTTTTTAATTCTTTGGATGCATTTATTTATTTATTTTTTTGTCTTATTTGTTTACTTTCAGACGATTGTTATGATGCGTAACCATGGAAACAAGGTATTATTTTTAAAACTGGGAAAAAATGTACATAAAACCTGAACTATGAGGCCAAATTCCAGAGCAAGTAGAATATATTCTATATTCTACAAAATATAGAACTGAATATTGATATACTATAAAATAAATATAGGCCCAGGGTCGCCGATACCAATAATACTTTTTATTATTTAATTTTAAACTATCAGCGTTTTTGTGGTTTCTCTTTTGAATTATTTTTGTTAGGACATCATTTGGAACAAATTTGTCCACAAAATACTTAAACAACATATTAACATGATAAACAAAAACAGTAGAAAAACGAAATAAATGGGTTTAAATTTTTCCCCTAAATAGAGTGCAAAAATTATATATCATTTAAGAACAAAATCTTTTGTGAGGCAGAGTTGAGAAACTACATTACAAAAATAAAATAAAATTTCAAGAGGCAATGTTATTGACGTTATCGACAATATTGTCCTGCACTGCTACAGAGCAGGACCAGAGACCAAATAAGAGTAAGATCTACAACAAAATTTAATTTCCTTTGGGGATAAATACAGTATTTTTTTTTTTTTTTACTGGGTTAAAACTTCACATTTGTTTTTGTTTTTTGTGTGTGTGTTTCTTACCTAGCTGGGTTCCACTTAACACCCAGAATTTTACTAACCCAAACACAAATAGATAATTTAACACAGAGTCCTTATTTTGCCTATTCGGGGCTTAAATTTCATTCCATTTTCTCTCCATAAGCACCCCATATGTACAACTGGGATGGTTCATAGGCTAAATGAAGCCGACTGTGGCAGTAGCTTCTATAGATTCACGAGCACCGATGCTCATAAACATGCCAGTATTTTAAATATACCGAGGGAATCAATACTTAGTGCATGGAATGTTTTCAACAACCACAGACTAATAAAAACTGTAAATACTGGCCTAAAAACAGTCAGTTTTAGTTACAAAAAATGTTTTATTTTAGCTTTTAAGTTTCATACAGTCACATATTACAACTAGTCTTGCTGTAAAATAATCTAAAATGTACATTATCTTAATTTATACTGTAAAAATGACTAGATGAATGATTAGCTGAGGCTAATATAGATTGTCTGTAGTATACGTTGCAAATGTAGGGGGAACTATGACATAAACAGACACCTGAAACCACATACTGCAACCCCACCTCCCCGACACTTGTTCAATACTTCTGTAGCAGTTTCTTTGTTGCTATTATTGTTTTTAATTTTTTTTAAAGCATATATTTTTCTTTTTGTTTTCCGTCACACAAGTTTTTTCTAAATTACAAAAACAAAAGCTGACTCAGCAGTCAGCCTTTGACTCAGCTACCTCTCCATGTAGAAGCAGGAATCATTTATTAGTGCACTGCAGCGACAACCTACATATTAAAATTTCTGCTTGCTACATGAAATGTATATCAGATATTAAGAGAAATACTCTCAGCCTATTTAAATGTAAAAAAAAATACACACATTATAATTTATAAATATATCTTTCCAAGACATTAAAATTAACTAAACTGCACAAACGTGATCCACCAAATAAATAATAATGAGAATCTAGAAAACCCCCAATACTGGTGAACTATAGTCACTGTATAATCATAAACTATCATTTCATTTCAGTAATTTTATGGCTACAAGCTATAATTAAACCTTCTCACACACCTAACAGGGCTCCCCTTGCTTAGGAGAAACCACCAATTTCCTGCAGCTTTCAGATTTAAGTTTCATGACTCCATATCTGGAACTTTGGCTTAAGTGAAGCTACGGCGAAACAAAAGTGCATTTTTGGTTCCTGTCGAGTGTCAGAACCCTCACGGTATTTTCCTGTGAACAGAAAAGTGGAGACTGAGTCAAAATAAAACATTAAAATCTAGTTAGCTTTTTTTTAAATAATTATTATTATTAGGCATGAATCCTGCTCACCTTCTTTTACGTTGGAAATAAAGTTGGACAAGCCAGTGGGTGACAAGAGGCCAGAGCGCCGTCAACATCACAGTCAGTGGAGAGAGGTGGAAAGGCCACCAAGACGGCCTCAGGAGCTACAACACACACACAGGTAATCGCCATAAACTGAAATGAACAAATGATAATAACATTTTGGTAGCGATTGTAGCACGTTTTGTAACAATATGTGAAAGCTGAGAGCAGCTCTTCCTTCTATAGCTGTTCTTGTGGATTTTCCTTTTCATGCTGTTTTCCTTAGATAAGAAAATAAATATCTAGAGAAAATGAAAGTCTTTATCTTCGGTTAAAGATGCATCATGCAACTTTTATTTAAAAAACATAACTTTTGTTTACGTATTTATTAGAATTAATATTCTGCTTTCTTCCAGTGCTCCCAGCACTAACTACATTAGAACACCATTCAGAAACAACAGATCACTATCAGGAGGAGGGTCTTTGCGCTGTCAATCACTCTCGTGCTCACCCCCTCCCGCTTGCTCTTTGCTTAGCTACAACTGGTTCACCACAACGAAGCCTGCCACTAACGCTAATGCTAGTTAGCATAGCCACTACTAAACGGTTTTCCTGTAACAGTAAGTTGTTTTTCCACCATTAGCACTTTAAAATCAAGTGAAGAGAAAAACAATGTGCACCGAAAGTTTTCTTCTGCTTTTTTTTCTCTCTACAACTTAAAGGTTGCATCCGTCATCCATGCCTTTGTTAAATAATAAGATAATTATATTTTGGAGTAAGTCCAAAATATATTTTTTAACCTGCAACGGAATACCTGTGTGCCGTTTTTTCATTGTATTTTCCGGGGATGAGGGTTATGATGATTTGATTTATTTGGGGGGAAAAAAGGAAATTAATTCCTATGTGAGAAATAATTGCTATCTAAACCTATTAATTAGTTGTGCCAAGTTTCTTCTTTTTTTCCCCCTAAAACATCTTTTGGAAAGAAAGAAGTGGTAATTCCGTTTTCTTTTTTTTTTTTTTTTTTCCAAAATCAATTTTGGCCAAGAAATGACTCAGGGAATTGTTTTAGGAAGGTGATGATTAATTTTGTCAGCTCAAAACTAAAGAATCTCATGATAATTTTATGCAAAAAACCCTATAGAAATATTTATACCATTGATGTCCACTCTTTGCTACTGTAATAATAAGAGTGAGAACAGTGAGAAGAGAACAGAAATGACGAGAACCTTTCGTGGAACAGGTAAGAAGCTTTCCTCTCTTGGAGACGGAGATCTTAACTAAAAATAAGAAAATAAAGGCATCTTTTAAACAAGTTGAGCAAAAATGTGACGTAAACAGAACAAGTCCGGATGCCGCTGAAGCAAATAAAGCAGCCGGCGGTTCTGGTTGATCACCTGTGACCTGGTGAGCTCTTCTAGAGCATGCAGCCTGTGCAGCATGTCGGCCATGTTGCGCTGCAGCCTCCGCAGAGCAGCTGCTATTTGCTCGTTCGTGTTTCCCCTCGTAGCAACGACAGGATGTCTGCTCCGCAACACACAACCACAGGCAGCGTCTGCGCTTACACAGCGCAGAGGGATGCAGGTGGCTCTGGGCGAACCTGCTACAGAACAAGAGGCATCAAAGAGCAAGAACTTTGTGGGGAAAATCAACATTTTAAAGGGGTGGTATTATTTAAAATTTGACTTTTTTGAGCTGAACATCGTGTTATAATTTTATTCCCTCATCAAAAACAAACCTGTAGTGTTGCCTTGATTCTTTTATGCATATTTGAAAAATCCCTTAATCTCCCATGGCAACGATTCAGCTGTGCAAAACGTGTGGTTGGACCTAGCCCCGCCTTCAGGGATGAAGCTCCTCCTCCCAGCTGCAGTTTTCAAGCTACAGAGCTTCCACCTCACAGAGTAGCTATCTCGTGCAACCCCACCACTGGGCTCCTTCAGACTAGCCAGAGGAAATTAGCAAACACCTGGCGGAACTGCTGAGCTCATTATAAGAGCTACTTCTCAGTGAAACGTTGGTATAAACGTTGTTAAAAGGCTAGTCATCACACTTCAGCTTTCAGGACTCGGGATGACTTCCTGAAGGCAGAGTCTTAGAAAGAGCAGGAGTTTTTAAAGAGGCCCAAATTCAAGGCATTAAACTACAAAGTCAAATTTCTTTTAAGTAATATTTGATATATGTAGCAATTTTTTTAACAACTGAAGTTAACGCAGTTACTTGACTGTGCTAAAAAATGACACTAAATGCTTGGAAAACATATAATACTGCCCCTTTAGTGATGCAGTGTTATCAAGGGAAACTACTGCAGGTTCACCTCGTCCTCGTTTCGACAAGGAGCTGCTGTGTTTTCTTGGAGCCGCTCTTTCTTTCATGTAGAAATCTCCCGCCGGTCCTTCATCTTCGGCATCTTTCAGGGTTGTGCTGCTCTCAAACCAAACGTCGCTCGTCTTCGCCGATGTGGCTCCTGACCCGGGGGACCGGCCTTTAGACGAAGGCAGCCGCTGCGCACGCAAACAAGAGTCGGGCACAGCGGAATAGAGTTATGCTCTATCGATTAAAGACAACCACCTGCACCTGCATCATGAATTGTGGTTTTCTTTGAGGTCCGACTGAAAGATTGCAATTTTTTAAAAGCAATATAATAAACAAGAAATGAGACGCAGTTTTTTTTTTTGTTGTTGTTATTTTAAATGTAGTACTTTTGAATCCAATAGAAAATAAAGAGAGACACTGCAAAAACAAAAGTATTTTTGGTCTAGTGAACGTATCTCAGTACACTGGAAAAGACTAAACTAGCTTACATATAGCTTTTCAGCTAAATATAGGAGCTTACTTAAGTCAACATGTTGATGAAAAAGTAAAACTTCCACTGGCAGATTATTTCAGTCATAAAGCAAAATTTTTCCCATGTTACTAGGGAAATAATCTGGCAGTGGAACTAGAACTTTTTTTACATGAATATTAAGGAATCATTGACATAAAACAAGTTTTCATATCTTGCTGAAAAGTTACTTGTAAGTTAGTTTTGTCTTATTTTAAGTGTGCTAAGATGTTTGCACTAGAAACCAGACCAAAAATATTTTGTAAGATTTTGTGTTTTTGCAAATGTATAAGTTAATTCCAGCATCAAAAAATGTGTCGCAAACCGTTATCGGATTTTCATCCCATAACTTTACAAAGTGCTGTGATGTACTTGCTGTAGGTTGATGTGTAGGATGAAAATTGTGGGACTTTCTAGCTTTATATTTAAAAATCCAAACTACTGTCTGCCAATCAATCCAATTAGGAGTAAACTTTCCAGTTCAGAGCTGCGTTGTTTGTCCGACTGGTGCATCTCTAGTTCTGACATTTATTTTCATCAGGGAGACGGCAAACCTCCTCCATGGCCAGATGCTCCATTGAGTCACAGAATTCCTCGTTGTCAGAGTCTGTGGGTCGATGGTTCCACTCAGGATTTGCACCGTGGTCGTCTGAGTGGTCAGAAAACAAAGCATACCAAAAACATAAATGTGTTATCAGAAAAAAGACTAATCATATCCATCTAATAATTGAATATCTGGTTTGAAAGTCTGACAGTGAAACTGCTTCACTAGCACACAGTCTGCTAATGAGTCAATATTGGAGTGTTGTTTCCATTAAATAAGAAACACAATTTAAAAAAAAGTAATAATAATCACACGTGAATAAGTCAATTCACACGATAAGTCATTAGAAATCATTCCACATCACGATTCTCCAACTACTTCCTGCAGTCTTCTTCTTCATGGTTTGCACCGGTGGCAACATCCGGTTGTTGATTATGTGACTCGTGCAACGCGAGAAAAGTATTCCCACTGTTGTGAAATAAACCAATTCCTAAATATTCTGAATCATTTTTCCGAAAATCACTTGATCGTAGTGCCAAAAAGTTTTATTGAAAATCAATTCCCCCCCCAAATATGCCATGTTTCCATTAAGCAAATTTATTTTTGAAATGTCAAAGTGCACAACTGGATGGTCGATGGAAAGTCAGCTACTGACTAACTTCAGAAAATGGAGAAAAGATTCAACTGAAAAAATAAAATCAAGTGGAAAAGGAAAAATGTTTGAAGTTCGTAGCGTCTGCAAAAACATGAAGCTCTGATAAAGTGAGGGAAAAAAAGCTGTGTTTTATTTTCATTGAGTTCCATTTTGTTTTGTTGTCAGTTCAAAAGTTCAGGAAAAAACATTTACCAAGTTCATATTAAGAACTACATAGTGATATAGTGTTACTGGAAGTTTTCCATTTTTTTGCTTTTAGAGAAAGAAGATGAAATTTTCGAATCTGATTGCTCTTGCTGACACCATTTTGACCCAGTAATAATATGGGAGATCTGTCACGTTTTGCGGTTAGAGGTGGTGAGGCAGACGCAGCGGACCCAAGTTGTAGAGAATGAATGATGAATTTAATGAATATGTTAGAGATACACAAGTCCAGGCAGCACAGATGAGCGGAAGGCTAATGGCTCAATACTGGTAGCAACTGGTAACTTAATTGACATCTGACAACAGACTTGATGCAACAAGACAGGACGACTAGACAAGGACCCAACAAAGAACAAGGAACACAGGTGAGTTTAAATACACAGGGGAGACAATCAGGGGAAACAAGGAACAGGTATAACTAATCAAGGGGTAGATGGGACAACACAGACTTTACAGAACACAGAAAACAAAATAAACACACAAAAACAACCAAATCCTACCGTTAAAGTATCCGTTAAAGTACAGGTATGGGTTATGGAGTCCAGTGGGCTCCATGGAACAGGCCAGCTCCTCCTCCTCCACCTCGCTGTTGAGGGAGCTGTGTGTGCCGTTGGTGAAGGACGACACGCTGGGCTCCAGGCTGCTGTTGGACTCCTTAGTCTCAGACCGCCACCTCCTGTCCTCCACGGTTAAAAAGCGTGGGTCCTGGTCCCAATCTGGGGTCAAAAAGAAAACCAGGAACATTTGACAATGTCTCTTTTTGTGTTTGAATTTCTGATTTTTCATTGTACCTCTGGTCCCGACGTTGTCGGCGCAGAAGTCGTCGTTCCAGTTCTCCCCACTTTCCTCTGTTATCACTTTGCCTCCCTCTGCCTCCTTGCTGCTAGCACTTCGTCTCAGGGCACTGCTGTCTCTGTCGCTCTCCTGGACGTTTTGTATGTCCTCCCACAGATCCCCGTAGCCTGGAAAGTGACAAAGAGCACTTCAGGGTCTACAGAGTCTTGCCAAACATTCACACCACTTCAACCTAAAGGTAAAAACCTTTTTCAAGTGTGGGAATGACTGATGGAGAACACTTCATTTTGAGTTTTTTTCTGATCTGGAAGGTCTAAAACATCTGATAGTTTTATTAAAGTGTGTGGAAAAAAATGAAGGTGTCAAAGTCAAAACCTTTGACACCTAGCTTAGCGCTACCAGTGTAGCATGCTAGCAGCAATTGTTGCTAGGCTTACATTTACTCTTATGACTAAAAGATTATTTCCATGATAAAATTCTCATTGTATGTCAGTAGACGACCTCTTAAAGAACATAAGTACTATAGTTGTGTTTGTTTATCAAAAAGTATTTTACTCTTGTTCTCTTGTACAAGTTTGAGGCAGAAATTTACCTCCAGCTGTTCAGGCAGCAAATAAGGAGGTCTGGTCATGTGACCATTCACACTAGCCATATGAAACTGGTATTACCTAAGGGTAGACAACCTGTTATTTTACTTGAAAACTTAAATTAGATGACCAGAGCCAAAGCAATACTTTTACAGCTTCCAGAAGTAAAGAAAAGAAATTACGGGTTAATCATATCTTCAAATGTATTGATACTATCATTGAAGAAACAGTGAAGTAAAATAGTACAAATAACAACCCCAACAATACGGACAGTCTCAGGGGTTTTTAAACATCATTGATAGGAATTTATTGTGACAGCGATAAATCAAAATCTTATCATTTATTGCGATAATTGAGGAATGATACGATAAACACATACCCATGGGGAGTAAATACGTATGTAAATGTGATTAATTGGTTTTCAATTTTTAACAAAATTGTAATATATTTGCACAGTTCATTCTGTTTACACTACATTAATTGTCACATTTACGGTATTGCACGTTTTTATTGTTATACATATTGTCATTTGCACTAATTTAAATTCCCTATGTGATCAATAAAGAATTTTTTAATTGAGTTCATTGTTTCCAGTTATGTCTATGTCTTATATACTACTGGTGGTTTTGACAATAAAGTAAAATTGAATTGAATTGAAACAAGCGTTATTGATGTGGAAAAGCCCCCTAGGGAATATCAATACTTTTGCAAGAAGCAGAACATTATGCACGCACGCACACCCACACACACAAGCTTTGACCAATTCTGAATTCTGCATGAACACAGGTCACTTAAATACAACATAAACAATAAAAACACACATTTGTTCTAATGGCCTCCTTTAACTAGACCAGGCTAATGCACAACACAACCTATCTCTACTGAGTCTAAAGCAGGGGTCTCAAACTCTAGTCCTCCAGGGCCACTGTCCTGCAGTTTTTAGATGTGCCACTGGTACAAAAACGCTGGAATGAAATGGCTTAATTACTTCCTCCTTGTGTAGATCAGTTCTCCAGAGTCTTGATAATGACCTAATTATTCTATTCAGGTGTGGTGCAGCAGAGGCACATCTAAAAGTTGCAGGACACCGGCCTTCGAGGACTGGAGTTTGAGACCCCTGGTCTAAAGCAACTAACGTCAAAGACTTGCCTTCCATTGTTGGCTTCTTAATCGATTTAACCAGCTCCTCTAATGATACGAACACATGGCAAAAACACAGTATGATCTGATTACATTGATGGGCCTTTAGGTCTGAAGCAGCATGAACACTCGGATTCTTCCTTACCTGCATGCTCCGCAAAAGGCCTGGTGAAGGGCCTCGTGACTACCTCGTTTCCTTCCTCCTCTCCCTCTCCGTTCACCTCGGTGTAGAAGTTGCCGAGCCTCTGCACCAGCTCTGTAACTTCCTCTGAGATTGGGATGGTCTCCAAAATCTGACAACGCAAAAACACACACACAAAGCGGAGTTCCAGCGGATATGACAGCGTGTTAACGTTCACGCACGGAGCAAAACTCAAACACTTTACTGTAGTCTGCGCTTCTGTTTCGTGGGAAAGCAGCTTACCAGCTGGATGTGCTCGATGTAATTCTTCATGGCTTCCTCTTTTGTCATGTTTCCCAGAGAGCTCCACGCGTCCCTGACAACACAGTCCAAGTTCAACACAGAGGAAAGAGCTGAATGCCAAATAACTTAAGCGAAGCCGTCTCTCTGAAAGTCTTTTCAGAAAATTAATAAAGCAGTAAGCTTTGGGTAGTGATAAAATGCAATGCCTTGAAAAAAGTACTACAACACAACCCTTAGGTTTACCTGCACTCTATGTTTTAAATGATTTTTATAAAAGTTTTGGACATTTTTTATTTTTTTTGAAAGTTAGCTCAAGCTTAGTGAGACTGGGTGGGAAGTGTCTTTGGACGTCACTTTTTAAGTCTCACCACAGTTGTTTTTTTCTACATGGTAAGACAAAGTCCCAATCTTCAGCCTTTTGCAACCTTCAACAGGGTTTCTTTCTAAATAAGTATTTAAGTATTTCCATTAACCATAAACTTTCCTGTCCCTGCTGATGAAAAGCAGGTTTGTTAACGATGACAGAAAGGCCAGAAAGTTCAGCTTTGGTCTTGTCTGACATGAGCACTGCTTTTCAGATGTTTGCTGTATCATTTATACTTCCATGATCTTTAGGACTCACTGAGCCGCACGGTTTAGACGTTTTCCTGTCGTCACATCCCTGGTTAAAGTAAATGAGTCGAAGGCTTTTGCAGGGATGTTACTATGGAGCAGGGAAACATGTAAAACATGGAGGATAACAGGCCCAAAAGACCGCTGGTGTGCATAACTTGTGGCAAACTGAAAACTTGACTTCTTCTGGCTATCTTTAAAGCTGCGGCATAACTTCTATATATATATTTTTCACATATATATATATATATATATTTTTTAAAACTGTCACCATCTGTCTCATACATGATAGTATGAGACAGATGATCTGCCAAGAAACAAAAAAATCAAGCTGTCACACCTGATCCCAGTGCTACTATTGCCGTCTGCATACATGTGCAGGAGCATGATTGACAGCGCTAAGACCCGCCTCCTGGCTCTGACTGATTGTTTCTGACCGAAACCGGAGGCCCACATCTTGGTACCAGTCATGCAGAACCTGTTATTTTTGAATAATAGACTGATCTGCCACCAAAAACAACTGGTTGCTCTGAATTTGATTTAAGATTATCCTTGAAAATGGGGATGACAACAACATATTAACACCACAATATTTAAATGTTTGACGGTAACAGGTTTTTACAGCCATGTTGACAAAAAATAACGGTTCCCAGGCAAGGCAAATCATCTCCAAAGCATGGAAGTGCAGTTAAGCTCTAATAAATTCATCTTTGCATATTTGTAAGTAAGATTCAGCTTAAAAAAGTTAAAGTTTACCATTTAGCTTTGCCTCCAGTATCCCAGAAGCCAGTAGGTCTGGGGATGTGACAGGGCCCCATGGTAGCCTGTCTATAGTAGCTATAAAACATCAGCATCATGTCATCTGAAGGCTGGAAAGGACCTAAGAAATGGTGGATGACAGGATGACATTTAAAACCTCATAAAAAAAAACACATTATAAAAGATTCCTTTTAAGAATTGTGTGCTAATCCATGATCTAAGCCTCTAGACCAGACAAACGACGGACTCCCTTAATCACGGCTCTTTATCCTTGTGCAGCAGCTTTATGAGAGCAGGGGGGGAAGCAGTGACAGCTCCGCATGTAGGTCAGTCACCTGGATTGCTTACACTCCACAAGGCGCGCACGTCACATGGACTACTGCGCATAATTAGACAACTCTGGGTTTATTTTATAATTGCCTTCCCCCCCCCCCAGAACAGATCGGGATGATTCATCACCTTCATCCGGCAAACTCCGGATCACTTTAACCGCAGCGGTAAATTTCGCCTCCAGGCTGTACTCGTCCTCCTCCTCCTCTTTCTTCTTCTCCTGCTGCGCCATGCCGAGTCCACACAGGGATGACATGAAAGGAGCCTCAGATCTTGGACGAGAATAGGGATTTAAAGAAAAAATCAAGGTGGATCAGAGAGTGTCCGATGAAGAGTGCAGTCCCCCTGCCCTGCAGCCTATACACAGAAACAGAAGATTCGCATGCTCTCAATTAATTTTTTTTATTAGTCTATAAAATTCGCGTAACCCATGCGGTTGCTATCTATTGCAACCTCTGTGCTATTTCTTTTTAAGTCATATCCCCCCAACCTCCCTTCTCGGATTTTTAAAAAAAACCCCACCTTATTACTTCATAAAGCCGGTGTCTGCCTGCAGCATTGAAGCAGAGAGCCAATCTCCTCTCGGGTTAAGGATGAGCCCAGCAGTTAACGCTTGAGCGTTTGTGGGAAATGTAGTTCATAGCAGCAAGAGCCACGCTTGGAAGAGGTTCGCCTCCCACCGCTGAAGGCCTTCAAATCCCACAAACCTCATTTACTTGGAGGGGGGATTTAAAACGCAGGGTGGTTATGGGAAATGGAGTCTTAAAACATGTTTCGTCTATGCAGCAAAACGCTGAAACCCAGTTTGTTGCTTTAAGATGTCAGACTGCCATATCTTTGGAAATGTATGTCATATAAGCACTGTGGATTTATTTTAAGCGTTGTCATAATTATTTATGTAAATTTCGGACAAATGTTTTACTGACAAATGTAGAAAATAAGGATTGCTTCGAATTATATTACATTGTATTATATTATCTATCTATCTATCTATCTATCTATCTATCTATCTATCTATCTATCTATCTATCTATCTATCTATCTATCTATCTGTCTGTCTGTCTGTCTGTCTGTCTGTCTGTCTGTCTGTCTGTCTGTCTGTCTGTCTGTCTGTCTGTCTGTCTGTCTGATGGGCGACGAGCTGAAAATAAACGCTGGTGAATGCATACTTGATGTTTGTCATACCAATTTTATGTGATTTTACAAGTTTTTAAAAATCTATTTCATTTGGAAGTTTTATTTTTAATACGGAAAATTTTGGATTTCTGTATTTCACAGCATACTCAATATTGTTGACGATTCAGATTTATGAATACATTTGTGTTAATGGATGACAAGAGTAAGATGTATATATATATTTATTAATTTAGTATTAAATTTGTAAATTCAGTACAACTTTATTGGATGATATACGTCAGAGAGATTAAATGTACACAAATGTATTTGTGATTTAGTTAAAATTTTAATAATTATTACAGGCTTTGTTTTGTTATTGTTATTTTTTTTGCTATGACAATTAAATATAAAAAAGATTTTAAAAAAATTGTATAATCTATTTATATTAACATATTAAATATTCCCTTTCTATACTAATAAATGAAAACTCTACTAAAATATTACACGGCCATATAATTACGTGTAAAACCGCCGCAGCGGAATCTGATTGGTCAGCTCATCCCCCCGCTCGGTCTTTGAACCAATGAGCGCTCTCCGTTTACAACGTAGCTGCGATTAGTCACGCACTGTTGTGAATCGGAGGCCAGCGCGGAGCCACAATGCCAGACGGGGGAGCCCCTTTCTCAGCAACACAGCACAGCATCACAGCCTCGCCTCACTGAAGAGAGAAAAAAGAAAAGAGACGGGCAGGAGAGCAATGCAAAGGGATGTAAGATGGCAGAGCTACAAATGCTATTAGAGGAGGAAATCCCGGCCGGTAAAAGAGCGCTGGTGGAAAGCTACCAGAACCTGTCCCGGGTTGCAGAATACTGTGAAAACAATTATGTTCAGGTAAGTAAAGGCCGCTAAACGCGATAATCCCCCCCACCCGTCACCCCCTTTTCTCCGTCGTGCCTGCGGTGTTGTAGCTGAGGAGAGTGAAACCACAGCGACAGGAAATGCTGGTCGCAATGAAAGCGGTTCTCCTCGCCGAGCGGTCTGGGCTCCCGGTGAGCCGCGGCTCGGTGTGGGGGTCGGCCAGGGCTGCGCGGCGGCGTCCTCTGCTTTCCGCTTCATTTATAAAGCAAGGCGGCTTTGCTGGGCGAGTTAAAAACCGCTGGGGGGCCTTTCAGAGGGTGTGTCGTTATCAAGGCTATAAGTGGTTTGTCACTTCAGTCTCTTATAGGTACCTGGAAGAGACAATGTCGACCTAATTTTAAATTTTTGACGTTTTGATCCTTCTCTACACGAACCCCACTGAGTGCTGGCAACGTTCAGGCGCTACGAATGCACATTTTTCAAATGAAACATGGGTTCTTAAAAGATAGAAATATATATATTTTTAATGTATTTGGTTTACCTAAATGTCACTTATGCGTACCACAGAGTAAGCCATTACCTTGCAGATAAAGAAAAAAACCCCCAAAAACACACCAAATCAATGCAGAGATGCACCGATCAGTCAGCTAGAGATCGGAATCGGTCAATTTTCCCCTCAATCTTTCCTGATAAGTAATCAGCATATTAGTTTAAATGCAAAAAAAGAACACAAAGGATTCCCATTATATTTTATTTATGAACACATTAGCTGCATGAACTTTGATGTGTGTTTTTTTTTAGTTTAACAAAAAGTCGCTAAGTCTTGTGGACATCAATAAATGGTATCAACATAAAAAAGTCTTGGCTGTTGCATCTCGGGTTTCTTCTAAGCTGTGGTTGTGTGCTAAACACAACCTTTTGTGAGCAATGGTGCACATTGATAAGATGTAATGCTGCATTCAATTTGTTCTCTATCAGAACCTGTGCCTCATCTTTTTTGCTATTTCATATGGTGTAATTATTAGAAATACATCTAAACCATCAAAATCAGAGTAAGCATTTCTGAAAACCGGAAATTGGCGTCAACCAGCAATTTCTCTAGATATTTATGACTAGCTCGTTGCCAACTTTGGTTGCATCATAACATGATTAGCCACGTTTTCCTCCCTCTCTTCCTTTTCCCCAGCAGGCCATTGTCCACCTGCCACTTTTTCACCTAATACTTTTTGCATCTCAGTCACTTAAAGCTCATGAAAAGTTTGAATTGAAGAATCCATCCAACTGGCTAAATGTGGAATTTGAACGTGAAAGCGAATGCGACGCTGAATGTTGCATCCGTCAGAGCTTGCAGACCTTGATGCTGTAATGACGACTGTGATTTGATTTCATATTGCTGCTCTCCCGCAGAGTGTCTTCAGTAAATGTGCGAGCCGGTGTCGCTGGCTGAGCCGTCCGGTATGAACTGTTGTGTCTCTCAGCAGTGAGACCAAGAGCTGTGCTTCACAGTGGTCATTATTTTCACTGTGATGCTGTGAAAGACCTTTTTTTTCGGTTTTTTTCTTTTTCTTTGCTTAACTCCAGTCAGCCATCAGAAACACAATTGTGACCTTACTATATAAAAGTAGGGTTGAAAGGATTAATCCAATTTATCGTCATTATTGAAACAATCATCAACTAATTTAGTAATCATTAATTGCTAACTGAAAAAAAGGCCATTTGCTGAAAAAAAACCTAACCATATTGAGAGCAGAAATTAAGCCAAACCTGTACAAAATACACATTTTGCCTTTGAAACAAAAACACTGCTCTCTGCAAACATGTTTTATCCGAAACTACTCAAGTGGCATTTATTTTATTTTTTTAAACATTCAACCGGTTCAAATTTGGTAAAGGAATTCTATATTATTGCGTTCTAGGTATTAAATATTTATTTTCTTATTTTAAAAAAAGAATGTAACTATTTTTTTTCCTTTCACATTTTAATGTTTTAATAATATTGTGTAAAAAAAGACTTTAGTTGTTCAGTAAAAAAATCTGTAAAATGTTACTATGTCCACTTGTTTGTGTTTACCTTGGACATATTTTGCACAAACAAGCTCTAGAATCACTGATTTTAATTATTTAACTAAGTGCTGCTAGACAGAAACATGTCACCTACAGCAGGGATGCAGCGTGGTGCCACCATGACTGTCTGTGTTCTTCTAAGCAGCTGAATTTGGGGAAGACGCCAGTAGTACTCTGTCAGCTAAATAATCAGCAGTACATAGAGGACGTCGCCTCCAGTGATCTCTGCTTTAAACAGCTGGAGAAAGATCCAGTCACTACTGCAAATTATCAGTTTACATCACAAGAAACTGTAACTTTACCCAAGAAGAGCCAGTTCTCAAACTTATCTTAGGAAGTGGAACTCGCAAGCACTTGCTTAAATGTTTTAAATATATAGATTATTAATTACCAGTAACTTGTGATATTTATTCAAATATTAAGCAGTTATTAGTATTATAAACTGCATCATGACAAAAATGTCTGTTGTGCATAGACAGTAAATAGAGATATTTCAACTTGGTGGGTAAGAAATGCACATTTTCATCTGTTTGTTGTCATAACAACTATATAATCTTTTTAGTACTTTCTTAACCTAAAATATGATGACACAGTTATGTTGATTTTATTTTCTGTGGATCTCAAAAGCTAGGGGTGTAGCGAGACATCTTTTTTCAGTTCTGATACCCTTACCACAGCTTTGAGTATTGGCCGATAGCGATATTGACCCGATATAATGTCAGCACGAATTATTATTACTGTTTTTGTAATGTGGAATGTTAGAAAAGGCCTGATCAAGTGATGCTACTCAATAGCTATGAGAGACACTGACACATTTATTATTATCCAATGAGATAGAAGTGCTGCCGGATTGAAATGCTTGGGCAGAATGCGTCTATCAGAGATTTTATGCAGGCCGTTATAATCTGATACTCATTTTTTTGTTTGATATTGGACCGAGATCCAATATCAATATCGGTTCAAGAAACCCCTATCGAAAATTGTTCACTAGTGCCGTGTTTCTCACCAGGTCAGCCATGGAATATGAACAGGAATCTTTTTTGGTTTCTGTTGAATAATAATCCCTTCAGGGAGATTAGAAGCAGTTAGGACCTGTATGCATCTTAACGCGCTTTTAAAAAATGATGCTATGAAGCATGCAAATGGTCAGCCAAAACAGTTTCAGTTAATATTCTCCCCAAAACGACCGGTAATATGTCTGCTGAGCATTATGACTCGAGCCTCCTGTTGTGAGTCAGTGACGTTGAAGCCTAGAGCTGAAATCTGCTCATCTAATTTCAAATGGTCCTTCATCCTCCTGCATATAGGCCATTTAAAAAGCACTCATACTGTCAGATCATCAGCTTAAATAGCAGCGCTGCACAAAAACAAACAGCCACGCTGTGATATGGAGATCATTTGTGTGATGCTTCAGAACTGGAGTTTTATTCTTAGATCAGATATTTGCAAAAAAAAAAGAAGAAAGAAATCCATTTTGGAGGAACTGTCAAACTGTCACACATAAAAACTGGTAAGAATAAAGCAGATTTTAAATTCGTTTGAGTCTTTTTGCTGTTTCTGGGTTACAGACAGGCCAGTGTGAGATAAAGGAAAGAAACACTATTTGTTCCTCCATTCCAATTCTACTCTGCGTATTGAACTCATTGTCTCAGTTTGGGACTTTGTTGGACAAATTTTAGTCAGTCACTTCAACTTTAAAGTAGGTTAGAGGAATACATTTCTAGACATGGTCTAGTAATGTGCTTAAAAGTTACTGTCATTTCTAAAGAAGATTTTTTTTCTCCATTCATCTTGTGTTGACATCCACAACATTTGTTGAGGTTGGATTACAGCTGCTTGAAACTACACCACGACCATATTAACTGTGGTCCAATTGCAATATATAAAAGTGGTTGAATTTTCTTTGGTGTTGTGCTCAGAGAAAAATAAAAAATCTGTTCTTTCTATTTGGTTTGTAAACATTAGACCCGCCAACATCCAATATTTTCCTCATTAATTTGTTTTTAGGAACTATTATTACAAGCATTTGCAATATATCCCTCACCCGGTGTAAATGAGAAAATTTACAAGCTTATACTTATACTAAGGTTCTCAGTCTACATTCCAGCTCTGTTCTAACTCTGTACAGTCTGGCTTATTTGCTTCCATCCATTAATAGAAAAGTGATGCATTTCTTTTTCAATTTTTTTTCTAAACCTCCTTAGTTTCACTTGTGAATGGATCACTGATTACTGGCTATTTTTAGTAAGAAGGCTAAAAGAATTTGCTTCGCGGTTCTCAGCTTTCCTCTCTGAATCTTTTGTTTAACAAAATCTTTCTGACCCATAAGGGATCATTTTGTTTCCCAGTATCCCAGTAGTTTAGTGGCCAGGACAATTTTACCGCATTAAAGTGTGCAAAGGTTGCTGTTTAAGTTAATGTTTTGTTAAAATTAAAAGTTTTGTACTCATACTTAAGCTTCCACGCACTTCTTCAGGTGCGGGTGTGAGAGTAATTGTAGTTACGTCTGTTTCCTATATACATACATGGAAAACGTTTAAATATGGACCTTTCATCCAGTATTTGTGATAATACCCAACCAACAGGGTGTCTGCTGTGTAGCAGGCTGGTAAGCTGGGACTCTGCAGGTAGCAGCAGAGCCTTTCAACAGATATTAGTGCAGCAGGTGGCCTGTCACAGTGGAGGAAGTGGAACAGGAAAACTGCTTGCACATCAACTTTAACGTCATTTTCAAACTGCTTTCAGCTTACGGGGTTCTTGTTTTTCATCTTCTAAAAGAATGTTTCTTCAAACCATTTCTTTCTCCCTTCAAAACACATTGCTATTAAGTCTTTAGGATGCTAATCAGCCTAATTTGTATGGAGGGCAAAAAGGACCAAATTACATAAATAAATACACCATTAAGTGGTTATTTAAATGTTTAATTGCTAGACAATTTGTTAAATAAGTCCTGCATTTAGCTCTCCACCATGGTTTTCAAAGGATGAAGCTAATAGTTTAGCATTAACCTGCTTTATAGATAAAATTACTTCATGGAGACACTGCAGGAACAGGAGCCGCGAAGTAATTAAATAGTAAATTAATTATATGCATCCGCTATTATAAGTTTGCATTTTAGCAATTTAATTACAGGTTTAGAATTATAAATGAATTGAATTTCATTAGTAATATAAATGTTCAAATATTTATTTATTTAAATACATTTATTATAATGATTAGTTTGTTTATTTAAGTGTATTTATTTAAATAATTTAACCATTTAAATTATCTATTTAAGTGCTTAAATAGATCATTTATTTAATTCAGCAATTATCTATTTTCATCATGATGCATATATTTACTTAATTTTTCTCCCATTTAACCCTCCGTACATTTGGAGAAAAAGATCAGGGTAGCCCCGCCTGTAGCTCCGCCCCTCCACTTTGACAGATAAAATTATCTTATGATTACAGTGCAGGAGCAGGAACCATGAAATTATTAAATAGATATTTACTTAATTATCTGCATTGGCTGTTTTAAGTTTGCATTTTAACGGTTTAATGAATGACATTTAGCACATAAATTTTCTATTAAATAAATGACTTAAGCATTTAATTAAACATCTATTTGTTACATGATACCGTGAATTAATGATTTAATTATGTATTTATGTTTAATTTTGTCCCCTTTGACCCTCCATGTATCAGAAGAAACTGAACATGTAATGTGATAAAACCATTTACAGCAACGACAGGCCTAGCTGCTGAAATGTGCATTTTCTAAGTGTTAAGCTAGTTTTTAAATGCGGGTCAGCAGTGAGCTGCATGATAAAGTGTGCTGCTGCAGTGAGATTAGATTCACCTCGTAACGAAAGGAGGAGTCCAAGTCATTGTTGCCGCGTTTAAGTCTTTGTTCTGATGAAATAGGCACCAAGAAGCAAGTCATGGTCGGCCTTGAGAGCTGCTCATAACACCGCCTGACGTTCTTTAAGCAAAGATTAGGGATAGCGCGGCATTAAAATTGCTGTTGGGGAATTAGAAGAGCCCTGTGTCATGCAACAGATCTTCAATATTCTTACATAAACCAAACAATAAAATCACATCACATCAGATTGGGCAATAAACACATTTAAGTTGACTACTTGGCTTCAAAGGCCTCCTTATCATCACCCTTATGTATATTTTTCTTCACAGATATAAGTCATTCCAAAAAATTAAAGATAATCCTGGAATTCAAAAACACAACTAATGAGTGGATGGGCTAATTTGCATATTTATGGACGATTTAATAAAGCAACAAATTCCACCATGACAAACTGCATTTTGACGTGCAAAATTAGATTTTTTTTATTTTTTTTATTTTTTTTCAATTGAAAACGTGTGGAATAATTGTAGTCCTGCTTCCTAACCAGACTTGGCATTTCCCCTGTTAGAGAGCCTCGCTGTGTGTGGCTGCATTATCCCTGTTTGGTTTCCAAACTATAAATATGTCCACTCAATCTCAGTGCTATGCAGAGACATCCAGAAACAGATGGTTTGTGCAGCCGGGCCGAGATTTGGGATCCCATAAAAAAAAAGGAAAAAAAATAGGAATGTCCTGGCATTCCTGCATTCTGGGCTTAACTCCCACCATGCACCTGTTCCCACTCTGCCAACCTGGCTTACTCTGGAGTTGTGTGGTGAAATTTCCTGGCTCGGGTTATCTTCCTCTAGAGTCTCGCAAACTTGCCCTCGCTTCTCCTCGGAGCTTAACGGGGGCTTTGCGGTTTGAGAACAGCCGAGACTGAATGGTCCTGTCAGATACCCGCTCTCCACACTCTCAGCTTAAAAAACAAAACAAAAAAAAACTGACAAGAGAGTAAAAATTAGAGTACAGCGTTTCCTCCTACCACACATCCTTTCACTACTTTTTAACTTTTTTTTTTTTCTAACTTCTGCTTTCTTTTCCTCTCCCTGCCAGGCTCAAGACAAAAAGAAAGCCCTGGAGGAGACCAAAGCCTACACCACGCAGTCTCTGGCCAGCGTTGCCTACCAGATCAATGCCTTAGCTAATAATGTGCTGCAGCTGCTGGACATTCAGGCCTCGCAGCTACGACGCATGGAGTCCTCCATCAACCACATCTCCCAGGTACAAAGGCCAGATCGACACCCGGGAGGCTTTAGTTGCGCCTGAGTTGCCTCAGATGATTTCGACACGAACCGTTTCACACACCGCAGGATGTAGCATGTAGTTCAAAATATAATCACAAGTAAAGCATATAACATGTATATATATTTGCACACTTATACTATCCATAATCAGAGTTTGAAATTTTGAATTTATCAACTAAATAACTCACTCAGTGGCTACCTATGAGGTGCATCGATTGTAGTTTTCTGACCGAACGGCGATATTTAAAAGCCTGACCTGCTGATTCCCATTTTAGTCAATACCAATTATTTTTTTGTCTCAAATGTCGGTAAATATTGCAAGAAAGTCACAGAGTTGGCAACATTGGGGTGACTGCTGTTTGGTGAGCCGGTCTATCAGTCTAACTCTGTCATGGCAGAGCAGAAGAAGACAGATGCTGATTCTTAGACATTTGCAGAGGTAAATAAAATTGTGTGAAAAGATCGGCTTCATATGTAATTATCGGCCGATCACCAATGTCCCAAAATTAAGTGCCAATAAATTGGTACACCCCTAGTTACATAGTGACAACTTGTTGAGTAACTTGCATAACGGCGATTTAAGATTTCGCCCGTCTCAAAACTGCCTAAAAATACAAAATGACAATCTGGAGTGAAAACTGTGGATAAGAGAGGAAAGGTCACGCCATCATTTCATATATTTAAAACAAAAAAACGATTAATAATTATCAATATCGCCTCATACGAAACGTCCAACAGCCCTAGTCTTTCACGATAAAAACTGTTATTGTTGTGTTATGCTGTTGTATTTCGCATGATTTTAATTCAGAAATTCATTCCAGTTAAATACAAAGACATGAATTCCGCTGATGTTCTCCAGTATGATGACATTAGAGGAAGTAATAAACTCTTGGAGACAGATATGATGGAGGGCATGCCACACCTCCTCTGTCTGCTCTCTGTCTCTCTGTCAGTCAGTGAACGTCCCGTGCCCTGCCTCCATGCTTCATTAAGCCCGTCAGGAATGAAGAAAAAATCCTGACAGCAGCACTCTCTCTCTCTCTCTCTCTGTTTCTGCATTCTCACCTCCCTCGGCGGTATAGAGCGGCGATAGGCGCGGTCCGACCAGCGCGCCGCCTTCATCGACCCATTAAAGAGGCTTAGTGCCCAATCTTGTTTCCCACTTGACATCATTGCTTCACATTTTATAGCCCTCAGTGCTAACCACAGTGTAACTCTGATCAGCCATCAAGTGCAGAATTCTCTGTTAGTACAATCACTGGAGTGTAACTTGGACAATTTCACATAATCACTGTGGTAATAACTCTTAAAAATTTATTCATTTATTTTTTGTTTTACCAATCGACAAAAAAATTTAATCAATCACTATGCTTAATAAGCTTGAAATATAAATATGCACGCAGTTGGGCTTGCCGAAGAACGGTGCCCTGGGTAAGCTCCTCCTTCTGTGAGTGCACACCAACCAATGAAAATGCAACAATTATCAGATTTATTTATTTTTTTTTGTAGCAGAAAGTAGGTACTGTAGTCTCCCAGTACTCAACAGCAACTAAGGGAAACTTACTTCCCTACTCATGCAGACAAGTTGTAGCAAACTTGTTCAGGGGAAAACCGACAGATAAGATCAATTTTATTTTCTATTCTTGGGAGCCTCACTCCTTTCTGATGCCGCCCTGGGCAACCGCCCATAAATCCAATATCAAAAACTGCAGCTGGATTCGGACTCAGTGGCTTCCTTGAAAGACCAGCTAAAAGCGTATCTTTTTAAAGATTTCTGCTTAAATTTGATTTGTGTATTTGTTATTTTGTTTGCTGAGGCACTTTGTGATTTTTATCTTTAGAGGAGCTTTACAAATAAAGCTTTTCTTACTGACTTTTCAGACAAACAAAATTGGCAACAACTGGCCAGAAAACTGCAGTCGGTACAACCCTAATAATTACAGGGCAATTCTTGGAAAAAAACTTTGACTGCATGACTGCAACTAAGTTTCCATTGACCATAAAAATGTGCAAATTTAAATTACGGGAATAAATTTGCTGAAAGTAAACAAATCAACTTTGACAAAAACATTTTTGTGCTAGGATGGGGTGATTTTTCAGCCTTTTTGGAGGTAAAATTGCAAATAGAGACACTTTTTTTCACATCACACTAGTTTGTATACAGCAGCATTGTAGGCACTTATAGGTTAATAAGCTTATTAACGTGGGATTTTAATTGCGTTTCTTACCGACAAAGTTTTGCCGACATTTGTACTGGAAGCGCAGCTATTGACCCTGATCCAACAAGGACTACAGTGGAATGTACTAGTCAAAACATATTTAGGTGTTACAACGTCCCAGTCAAAGTATAGACCTACCTGTAAATCCAATTGAGAATCTGAAGTGTTCACAGATTAATGAGCTTGAGGCCATGCACCCAAAATGCAGTTCAGTTTCTTTTTCCTTTGCATATTTATAAACTACATATTTTCCTATAACTTTACCATTATTTCCTACGTTGTGTTGGTCCATCACATAAATTCCCAATAAACTCCCAACTGAAGATCGCGATTGTTGCATGAGAAAGCTGGAAACGCCACAAGGGGTATGAATAATCATGAATGTCTCCCCCTCCCTCGTTCACGCATCTAAAACAGGCTTTCGTTCAGCGTTCAAGTGTTTTTGTGTCTAAGGAATTAAGTTTGAACTTTCAGCTTAGTTCAGCTGAAACGGTTGAAATGAGATTAGAGCAAGAAGGAAGGCAAACGTGGCTTGCCAAGTCCAAGCCTCGTTTAAAAAGCTCACAATAGAGGAGGCTGTGACGGAAGAACACAAGGAACGCTTTGACATCAACACGCCATCTAAAGCCGAGATGTGAATCTCTGTTTAGGTTGGATATTTGTGGCTAAAAATATCTTCAATGCAGAGGTAGATTAAACACACACGCTCTGGCGGTGTAACACTTTCCTGTGCCTGCTTTTTTATTTATTTTTCTCCAGTCGACCGTTAGCTGAGAAGCCTGGGTCCAAAGTAAACCTATGTGAATAGGAGATGCGCTGATCGGATACTAATATCTGTATCGGCCTCGATATTGTGAAAAAATTTCTACATTGAGTGAAAATGTTCCCGATCCATAAGGGTAGATCTATTCAGTGTAATTCTATTCTATGCTTTGAGCTCTGAGTGATGTCATAATTCATCATTTATTTTACATTATATTTATAATTCCTAATTGCATTTTCTCAACTATTTGAATGAAGGTTTGTTGCACTTTATTTATTTTTTTTAACATTTTTGACCAAGGTAATCAACCTATTGTTTTTGCCAGTTTCAGTTTCTTTATTATTTATTTTACATCGGAACAAATTAAAGTTGTGTTGTTTTAAAACTTTTGACCAGGCCAGTGAAGCTATCGGTGTAATTAAGTGTGCTGCACTGGTGCAGAGTTATCAAGAAGATGTCTAAATCAGTACATTTATTTTTGTGTTCACAAAACAGAAACGTTTTAAATCAATTCAGCTTCGTTTTTCTGTATCGGATCGGTATCAGCCGATGCTAAAGCCTCAAATATCGGTATCAGGAAGGAAAAAAGCGTATCGGTGCGTCCCTAATCTGAAAAGTACATTCACGACGTTTGAAATCGACTATCTTGTCTTGGACTTTATCCTCCCCGGTCCAGCCGCAACTCAGCATATTTGGCTACTTTGTGGCAATGAGGAATTGTTTTGCTTAAAAGGAGATTTATTAGACCGAGGCGGGAGATCATCGCCCCTGAACCATCTGCTCTTTGAAACGCGCAGCAGGGACGTCTCTGAGGGCAAAGATTACAAAAGAAAATGAGATGGCGCGAGTGCAGGGAGGGCAGACGGAGTTGTGCCGTCAGCGATTAGGTAACCAGTTATTACGTCTGAAAGTTTGACACAGATCATCACGCATGTTCAGGCCTTCAGCAGTGAGCGCTCCGAGGAAATGTTGCAATAGAGATGACGGTGCAGCGTTTCAGGATTACCGTGTTTGTTCATGGTGGTAGTAGAGCAAAAGACGCACGACGGATGTTTACAGCAGCTGTTGTTGCTGAGAAACGTGTCTGCTCTGTGTGCTGGATTTGTTTTAAACCCTATATGTAAATCTCCTTTACTTTTTTCCCCTCTTCTTCATTGTTTTATTTTGTAATTGCAATGTAATGTCAGAATCCTCTGTTTGCCTTATCCCTTTCTGTTCTTCTTCTTGGTTTTTCTCACTTTATCTAATCTTCACCTCGCTGGCAGGAAATGGGCGGCTCTTTTCTCTTACTTCCCAGCTGAAGCTGGGTGTGTAACGTTGGTTTCCTCTCCTAAAAAAGGGCTCAGCTGGTTCTCTATATTTAACTCGCATTCAGCCAGCCAGAGACTTCAGATCAGGCAAAGGCACCTAGCAAAAACATCCACTCATTCCTACATACTGGGTAGTACACCGTTATTTAAAAACAATCATATCACAACTCTCTTTTAATAAAAATATTTATATATCTGAACTCAATAAAGAGGCATTCAGTCCTTACCAATTGGATAAATGCAACAGTAAACATCATTATGTGAACAATTGTATGAAAAGCTAAATCCGTCAATTGATTCAGTATTTCAGTGGATTAATAACTCTAAATAATGATTTTGCACATATGCTCAGATTTAGGCCTGCCACAATAACTCATTTTGCTGAATGATAAATTGTCCCAAAAGTTTTTGCGATAAATGATAATGTTGTTTTGAGATGGTTTTTTAAAGTAATATAAAGGTAGTGGCATAATAGTGCGAGAACAAAAATCAATAAAATTTTAATTCTAACACTGAACCGGAAGACATTTCAAATATCAAAATCACATCAACAAAACAACTAAAACAACAAATAAAATGAATTATGAAGTGTCTGTGAACAAAAATTGGATAACTTTTACATCTAGTTTTTGGTAGAAAGAGAGAGAGAGAGAAAATATCCTTTCTGTTTCAGAAAACTCTTCTAAAACAGGAAGGATGCTCTTTGTTGTTCCATAATCTACCGCTACATCTTGGCTTAGTCTTATTAAAAAAAAAAAGACAGTACGCCTTTTATCGTAATTCATCCGAGATATTGATCAAATTTTTAAGATTTCATTAAGGCCGGAGAACGGGGAGCTCTTATGTTTTTACTAGCGGTTCGTTCGTTAGGAAGGTAAACCCGGGGCCTGCTTCAGCTCCACTCATTTTTCCTCCTGCTCTCCTTAGCCCCGCCCCTCTGGCTCTGAGCATCACTCATCCGTTCCAGCTTCATCCATCATTCATCCATTGAGGGCCAGTTCATGCAGGAGACTGCTGTGAGTGATAATGACTTAAGCCTTAGAGGAGAAGTAGGTCGTTGGTATTTTCAATTAGTCCTGGTGTGAAGGGCCAAAGGGGATCTCTGTGAAAATTGCACGGGGAAAACAAAATGAATCTCCAGTTTATTAGTTGGCTGTTTGCTCTTGTAGTTTTTATTTTTATTTTTACTGTGGTTAAAAAAAAGACAAATCCCGAAGGCTTCCTTTGTTTTGTTTTTAACGATCTTGACATGAGATGTAAAGAGCTGTAATATAATCGCTTAGAATGAAAATGTAATAGCTTTAATGTGTTTTTAGCAAAATAGTACAGCATTTCTTTATAAAACATCATAAAATGGATAATGAAAAACAAAAGTGGATTAAAAAAATAAAATAAGCACAATGAGGGGGTGCAGTGGTGGCACAGGGGTTAACCACAACCCACATATGGAGGCCTTAGTCCTCGACGTCACAGATTCGATTCCCGGCCTGGGAATTGTTTCTCAAACATAAAGAAATTGGTGGTTTTTGCAAAACTGCAACGGAGAAACCTTTTTTTGCATCACACAAGTCACATGATCAACAGCGAGATATTACTACTGGCGAAAACGACAAAGAAGACGACAGGAAGTAGTAGAAGGAGAATGGTGTGGCTTTTTTTTAACTTATGTAAACAAACGCACAAACGTATTCACATGTGATTTTAATTGCATTTCTTATTTAACGCAAACACAGCAATTGCTAAATTGTGGGGTTTTTTTCAACATTAGCAGAATATCAACTAACTTTTGGGCACATTTGTAAAGGAAAGAGTGTTAAAGTTTAATATGTCAGATGGCTAAATGTGCTGCGTCCCATCATGGGGGCTTCATCCTCCGTCTCTCTTTTTCAGACGGTGGACATCCACAAGGAGAAGGTGGCTCGTCGAGAAATCGGCATCCTGACCACAAACAAGAACACCTCTCGTACCCACAAGATCATCGCCCCGGCGAACATGGAGCGGCCCGTGCGGTACATCCGGAAACCCATCGACTACACGCTGCTGGATGACGTGGGACACGGCGTCAAAGTAAGAGGAGACGTTAAAGAGTTCAACTTCAGACGAAGGCAGACAGAACCAGAGGTTCACTGAGGTGATAAATCAGTCAAGGCACCCCAGATTGGTTGCCACGGGAGATTAAAAGAGTTTTCAAAGATACATGAAAGAATCAAAGCAACGCTCCGAATATGTTTCCGATGAGAGAATAACATTACAGCAAGATATAAAGATGAAAAAGAGTGGATTTTACACAATACTGCTTCTTTAAAAATGCCTAATGAATATCAGAGAAACCCAGAAATGTGATTCTGGAAGAGTCTGGAGTTCTGACATTAAAATGTGTGGGAACTCTGCGCGTCGCCCTTTACCAGTCGATGTTGAGCAGGTTGCTGACTGTGGCTGAAAACAGATTCACTAACCAAACCTCTTTTTTTGGGGGGTCCAGTACTGTCTGAAGCTGAACGTTGTTTGGTGTGGGGGTGTGTGCGTGGGTGTATGTGTGTGAGCAAGGACATCTTTGCCAAGTGTTATTCACACATCCACTGTTGAATCGTAGAAGAAAAGAAATCTTTCAGCCTTCTTCCGTTTCATTTTGGGAGTTTTTTTATATTTCTCCCCATGATCCATCCTCTCCTCTCCCCACTCTCTCCCGTGCGTTTTGTGCGTGCTCATGTGTGTGTGTGTGTGTGTGTGTGTGCAACCGGTCATGTGCGTAATGTGTGATTCGGCCTGTACGTCGTTTTCTCCTACCCCCCGCCCCCCGGGTCTGTCTCTGTTGAGATAGCGGCTGTCTGCCGATTTTCAAACATCCGCTGATTCAAATTCAGAAGCCACTGTCTCCTCCTTTGAGAGCTGGCTCACACTGAGGCAGATCTGGCATGGCTGGCTATGCAAATCAGGCATCATTCATGGACACAAGAGATGATTGATCTCTGTAGAAATCAGCGCAGATCAGTGGAGCCGGAGGTTGTTGGAGCTCAAAAAAAATAAATAAATCCAAGATTTAAAGCATTTAATTCAACTACGTTTGGAATTTATTAGGATTTATTTCTGGGTTTTACCTTCCTATTTGTCTCCTTCTTTTAAAACTGTCTCTGTCTCTCTCCTCCTTCCAGCTATGTGTGTGTGTGTGTGTGTGTGTGTGTGTGTGTGTGTGTGTGTGTGTGTGTGTGTGTGTGGATATGCATTTAAATAGATCCAGAAATACATATCGCATTCCAGTCCCTCCCAATCCCTTTCTTCCATACACATCTGCAAATAGTTCAGAAGCAATGAAACTCGTCTCTGCCACACAGAAATCTACTGTGCAGCTTATTAGTGCTCCATCCCTTCGACATGTTTCGTTTAAGCTGTGGCGGATTCCCTGGAGCTCCTGAGGCATTATCGTCGTCGTCCTTCTACCTCTTCTTTAATTTACCCTTCATCAGCCGAAAAGGAAAGCTGGGAATTCAGAGACATTCACACGCAGCGTGTTGACTGAGCTCTTCTCTTCTTTGCCACAATAACCTTTGTGGACATTTCTGAGAGTTACCACAGCGACAGATTTTCTAACAGGTTACAGCCTTCCCATCCCCCGGACTGTCTGCTGTTATTTATGACCTCACAGTCTCTCGTGGTTCTTGTCCAATAGCAACGCTCGAGACATCAGCAGGCCACGTCAGTCAAACAGTATGTAGAGAACAAATGGGCTACGAAATTAACATATCCCAATTTTTTAAGAGTTAAAAAGCAGGCAGTGTTTCCCCTGAGTATTATAAGTCTGGCGGGCCACCAGGCTTTACTTGCTCTAAGCTTCATTTGTTTATCTGCTATAGGTTTTTTTATATACACCAGTAATAGTGATAGCAAAGACAAGTTAAAGAGTAAAACGGTTGGAAACGCAACATAGTCTGGTCAGTCTGGTCAGTGAATACATAGGGAGACTGAGAATGGATGTTTTTCATTTCCGTTCTGTTTTTCCTTTCACTCCTTACTAAGAAACAGTGTTGCTAACCAAGCTTAATAATAACTTGCTTGTCTCCTCTCTGCCTGCTTGCACTCAGTGGCTTAAAGCCAAGGTAAGAGTTGACTTTGTCTCTTTCGTCTCCTCTGCGTTGAATAGAATGTAAATAAGAGTTTTCATGACAACTAATTTTCAACCCTGTTTAAATCAGAAGAGCTATGAATGAGCTCTAGACTTAACTCCTCTTTGCTTCTCTAGCAACACGGGAACAATGCAGCAGGACGAGGAGGAACCCTGTCCAGGACCAACCCGCCTTCACAGAAACCCCCGAGTCCCCCTATGGCTGGCCGGGGGACGCTCGGGTAAGAAGCTACAGCGTAATGCTAAATACAACAAAGTGTCTGCAGGTTTCACCAACTCAGATTTATTTTTCCAGAGGAACAAAACTGAAATATCTGGGGTCTGTTTGTGCCTTTTGACAGCAGCTCTCTTAACCCCTTAGTGAAAAACTTTTTTTCCGCACAGATTGCGTGGAGCATCGTGTGGGTTGGTGAAGATTAACGTAGTCAATTTACTGCAATAAATTTACGCTTACGTAAATAATGCTAGCCAGCTAGCTAGCAAGTATTAAAAGCAAGGCAGCTTCAACCGCCTTGAGACACAGTGCAGTGAGTGAAGATGTCTGCGCCTGGACTCAGACTTTAGCCTGAAAGAAAAGTCCCATTAGTGCAAGATCTGTGATTAATGTATCTTAGGCGAACTTACGTTTTCTTTCATGAATTTAAGCCATTTTAAGGCCTTAGTTTTAGATACATTAATTTAAGAATTTTTAAGATTGTTAAGGATGCACTGACACCCTGTAGAAATATTATTTTCCAATAACTCTTCTAATAGTAAATCTGATTACTCTTTGAGCTTCTTCTGAAGGTTTTAACCCCCCTTTGGTTTTGATTGTGAACATTTTTCTTTCTCTACATACTGAGGTTGAAATCTGCTCTCTCTCTTTCACCTTGCTGGTCTGAATCCAGGCGTAACACCCCCTACAAGACCCTGGAGCCCGTGAAGCCTCCGGTGGTGCCTAACGACTACATGACCAGCCCGGCCCGACTGGGGAACCAGCACAGCCCCGCACGCACGGCCTCGCTCAACCAGAGACCCAGGACACACAGGTAGCAAACCTGAGACCGTCTGTCTAAATCAGGGGTCTGCAATATGCGACTCTGGAGACTTAAACATAAATATATTAAGAAATTCAGGTTTTTACTAGGTGTTTTCCCTGCAGTGTTAATATTAAATTCTTACAGAAAGTAAAGAGAATGAGACTGAGGATGCATTCACACCATACCAGTCCTCTTTAATCGAACTCCAGTTTGTTTGCATAGAAAGTCTGGATTATTTGTTGAGGTGTGAAGGCGCAATCAAACTCTGATGCAAATCAAAAAAAGCGAACTCTAGTCTGTCTGAAAACGTCTGTCTGGGTTTGGTTGAAGTGAACTCTGGTGCGGTTCGAATGCATATGTGAATACCAAGCTGACCAGAGACGGCTCCAAAAGCAGGAGGCAAACTGTAGCACAGGACATCTTGGGTAGATACAACCAAGACAAACGTGTGAGCCTAGCATTAGCGGGGAAAATGGCTTGTAGTGTTTCACCAAAAAAAATAAAAAATCCTACAACCACTAAAGTTAAACACCACTCCATTTGTTTTTTTCATTTTATGAAGGAGGAAGTTGCACTTATGTCTTCTTCTGGGGTTTTTATGTAATTTCCCTCAGTAGTTCTTGATGCAGCGCCATCACAGGCGAGGGGGTGGACTGGTTTTTCAAAAGATTTGATTTGTTTGACACAGTGCAGTGTGAAAGTGAACTGCACCAGCTGAAAATGAAACAAATGTTGCAACTTTGGTCCCAGTCAAACCAAGTTTACTGGAATATTAGGTGTGAAGACACCATAAAGGTGCCAGTTATATGTATTTACATCTGTTTTTGAAATATATATGTGTAATTTACATCATTTTCCATCCCACAGAAAGAAAAAAGATCCTCTTTTTGCTAAATTTCATGTTTATCTCACTTTAAATAAGAAAAAAGGGAGATAAAGTGTTGGTTATTAAAAGACAAGCTAAATTCTAAGTTGTCCTTTTTCACAACGTCTTGTGACATTTGCGGCTCTGAAAACATTTTATCTGGCCGGCCTGAGAGGCTAAACGAACACACACCCAGATGCAACCTCAACGCACGCCAACAGCAGACTGTTGTTGGTCCACTGTCGAGCTGCAAAACGCAACTGTGAAACATTTTTGCGAACCACATGTGAACCTGTTACCATGGCGATGGAATAAGTGTTGCGACAGAATGACACACGCCAGAGTAATGACGGCCTGCCAGACCCGGTTGTGTAATTAGGGCCTTCCTGAAGCTTCTTCTGCTGTGTCTGCAGCGGCAGCAGCGGGGGCAGCGGCGGCCGGGAGAACAGCGGCGGCAGCGGGGTCGGGGTCCCCCTCGCCGTTCCCACTCCGTCCCCGCCCAGCCTGGGGCAAGGTGGGTCCCGGCAGCTGCAGCTCTCTTCGTTTGTCCTCCAACAAATGGAGAATTCACATGGAATACAGCAGCCGATCGTTTCGCCGTTTTAATCCTGGTTACCGCCCTCTTCCCGTCCCGCAGTGGCGACCTCCGCAGCGTCGGTGCCGCAGGGCCCCGGCTTGGGTCCCATCCCCATGTCCCAGTTCGGCACCATCTCTCGCCAGATCTCCCGCCACAACTCTTCCACCACTTCCTCGGCCTCCATGGTGTCAGCCACAGGGACCTACCGCCGCGCGCCCTCCGTCTCCTCCCAGCAACCTCACGTCAACGGGGGTCCGGCGTTCCAACAGAACGCAGGTATAGGTCAGACCTTTAAGAGGTCTTTTAGTATTCTTTCTTGCCTTTCAACTGTAAAATCAGAGATCTTTTTATGTTGTTGTTGACTGGGATGAAAATGGTTAAGGAGATTTAAAAGTTATGTTTATCTCTTTAGTTTGTCACATCACAGCCACATTTTTGTCTGGGATTTTATGTCATTGAATGGGAATGAATGTGAAAAATAATAATTAGGGCCGAGACTTTAAGTAATTTCAATGAATTAATAACCGATTTTAATGTGTTAAATACTTTAACGCAAATAATCATCTTTTCTTTTCCTTTTGTTTTTAACATACAAAAGTCTCAAATCAGAACCTTTGCATTATTTGTCTCTGATATGCCTGTAAATCTGACGCACGAGCGACAAAACAGCCTCTTCTCTTGGCCCACTGGGGTTTCATTTTTTTCTTCAAAAACAATCTAATATGACTGTGGAAAAGACTATTGTTATGTTGAAGTTGTGCTTAACAGAGTTAGCTTACTAGCAAAGCTATTAAAGCCTATAATAGCACCTGAATGCTAAACATGTAGCAGCAGCACCGACGTCCACAGCGCTGGACGTCTGTGCACAACGTCCTCATTTCTAAAGGAGTTCTAAAATTATCAGTGGTTCCTGGGTAGAATAACACCTTGGACCAATTTGACAGTTGAATAACAGATTAAAAACAATAAATATCTGTTGTTAAACTTATACTTTTACAAAATTAGTAGAGGGGTATCTCAAAAAACTAACGGACTTTTTTCCAAAATGTTCTTTATGTCTGTAGCTGTTTTTTCCCCCTAGACTTAATAAAAAAATAACTTCTGACTGTATCTCCAGCTGAGGCTTGGTCTCCAAAGTATTGTTCCTGACTGACTGAATTAAAGACAGTGCAATTTTTTTTATTTAAAATGTTTTTTTAAGCATTGTATCATTTTCCTTCCATCTCATAAATATGTGCTACTCTGTGTAACCTAATCCGAAAATGCAAAGCTCGCTAGGTTTTATAATACTTATGCAAGACGCTGCAGATGATGAGCCGTTCTAACTCAGGCCTAGGATGCTGAAACCATCCGGTTTCCGTTCTGATTCGTTTCATCATTACTTCTTACCACTTTACGTAACAAACCTTTAAATCACCTGGAGGAAACTTCCTACTCTTTAGATAAAGTGGGTCTGAAACACAAACGGACACCGGACAACTGGGGAAACCCATTCCGTCTTATCCAGGCAGTTGGATTTATTCTCCCCATTCTCCTCTAATGGCTCCTGCCTCCGAGGACGACCGTCTTTCTTGGCAGAAAACGCAGAAGGACCAGGCAGCCTCTGTGCCGGTGTAGCGTAACCGGACTAAAAGTGACTCCTGGATCTGCGGCGGTCGGTGGCGATTACAGGAAGCAGCTGACACGTTTGAGCCGCACACAGACAGCAATAAGGCTTTGGAGCGCAGTGAGACTGCAGACGCCCTTCCATTACATGTGATTTATGAGTCAGGGCTGACATGTGTCTGCGTGTGACGTCATCCTTGAGTGAGGACGGCTGTTTGCCTGTCTGCTTATCTCTTTCTGTCTTTTTGTTGTTTTTATTTTGAGACGTGGGGGTTGAACTGCTTTTTTATACAGTCATAAGAAGATATTCCATCAATATGTATGATGTGTATTCTTTAAATGACCTGGATTACTTATAAATGCTGTGGCTTTCTGAATGCTTTTCAGTAGGTCTGAAGCGATTAATCGGATTAATCACAATGAATACATTATTGAAATGATCGTCAATTAATTGATTAATCGTTTACTGGAGCATACAGACTCAAAAAGAGCAGTAATTCAACCAAACCTGTGCAAAAGTATCTACACTTTGCAGTTAAGATATATATATATAAAAACTTTTTAACTATGTTCAGGTGCCAGAGTTTGACTTTCACCTGGTTCAAATTCTGTACAAAAATATCTTAAGCACCTTTTTCTCTCCAATTATTAATCTGTTAATCCAAAAATAATCAACAGCTCAGCAGTATTCTGGATTGATTTTTCACATGTTGATGTTAGAAGTATTTTTTAGATGCCGATTCTTAGATTCTTTGAAACAAAACGATCAATATGTTGTTGCATTTAGGCAATAACATGTTTGTTTATTATTTAAAGAAGAAATTGAACGATCTGTTTATTTGCATATTTTAATGTATTTCTAACATCACATATGAAAGGCTTAAATGAAAAATCTGCAGGAGGTGGCAAATTGTTTTATTTTATCCGATTAATTGTCAGAATATTTGACTCTGACGATTAAACAGCTGGTGAGCTCGCGCCGCTGCCGTGTGTTTGGGTCTGTGCAGCTCTTTGCTTTCTTTTTACTGTGTCTGAAGTTTTCTGCAGTGTACAGTTTATTTTTTTTAATAAAAAACAGATGCTGATGAGGCAGATCCTCAAACTGAGATTAGAAGAAGTTTCACTCTAGACCGGAAAACCGAAATGCATTTCTTCCTGCACATTTTTACCACCTCTGGCTATTTTTTATTTTTTTGTATCTTTCCTGCCACGCTGACTTTCACGCTCTTGTCATGTCCTGTTTCACGTCTCCATCACTCTCCCTGTCCACCTCCGCTCCCCGTCTCTCTGTCGCTTCCTCTGCTTCCTCGCCTGGGCGTCACTGCTTCAGTGTCTGTGAATCCTCCGCCTCCTCCCCCCATGGTCCAGCTGACCCCGCAGATCCCCCTGACCGGCTTCGTGGCCAGAATGCAGGAGAGCAGTAAGTACAGCATCACACCCAGCCGCTGGCGAGGACACACACGTTTACACACATCCGGCTTCAGAAGGGCTAGCTTTTACTCACGCGGCCTAGCAAGATTGCTGGCGGAGCACCTTCTCTGATGTCTGGGGGGTTGCCATGGTGATGGATCAGCTCGGATCCTTGAATGTTTGTCCACCAAAAGGTAGAAAATGTGACCTGATGGCTTGTCCTTAATTCTCCACCTGCCTGTGTCTGCCTGCTTAGAGTGCAGGGAACATCTGCAGACATTTAATCTGGAAATTTGGAAAAGCCTTACAGGGGCGGCAGCCCAGGGCACCAACGTTTAGGGGTGGCCCCAAAGATTTTTAAAATTAAATTAAATCTTTATTTCGAACAAGTAAAATGCCAGAGAAAATTTAAATAATGAAGAAGAAAACAAAATATATATCATAATAACAATCGCATATAAAAACATAAGACAACAAAACTTCCACACCCAGTTCGAAAAAGGAGAGGAAAGAAGACGCAGCTTATTAAATCCTACCCCGAACTGTCTCATCCAAATATGTCCCACATCACACATATTTACACATCTATGAATGTGTGAATGTGTGTTTTGAAAATATTGCATAAAACTTTATTTAAAACTCCTAGGCCAAAATTATGTAAGTTGTAAAATTTTAGGATTTTTTTTTTTTAAATTAGAAAAAAATCCTAAAATTTTTAGAAGATTATGAGGTTATAGTCGATTACTTTGACAGGAACATGGAGTGATTGGCTGGATGACATATTAAACCTGCTTCGGTTTAATCCTGCAGATGCATAAAGGGATTATTTGTTTGTAAACACTCAACTTTACTACAGAAACTGTCCGGGTTGCCATGGCTACCCGCATTTACCTTGCTGTTTTAACGTTATCTAGCATGTTGTTGGCATTCTACAACTGTTTATCACAGCGAGATAAAATACTTTATGCCACCAAATTGACATTAGTGGAGGAGAACCGTCTTAAAGAGCCAAACGTATCGTTGCATGTAGGTGAGTGGATAAATGACGAGAAAAAATGGCCGTCATATTTCGCTCACTTGGAACATTAAAGCAGTTTTGTTCACGGTAAAATCAATGAGATGAAAGTGTACATGGTTTCTAAACACATTGCAATTAGATGCAGTTTTTTGTTGGACTTTTCCTAAAGCTCACAATACATTAAATGAAATAAGCTTAATGTATTTGCAAGAATAGATAATAGCAGGCCGTAAGTTAGAATCACGTATTTTAACAAGGGATCTTCAAAGGGTGGAACATTTCAAACAGGCTCTACTATCGCTTCGTGTATCATCCTTAAAGCTGTTTTATTACAGAAACCTTTGCCAGAAATATACTAAAACTCTGACTAAATCCGGAGTTTTTACTGCAGGTAATAAAACTGCTGTCAGGGGTCGTTTTATCGTGAACTTAAAACATTGCTGGAGTCGATTGGTCGACCAATGGGAAAAGGGAGGTTGGAACCAAAGAGTTGCTTTAGTACATGAGCAAGACATTGTTTATAAAAACGTATCATGTGAAAACAGATGTGATGTAGAGCTACATGCCAGACAAACACATTTTTAGTCAGGATCCTTCACTGCCCTCTGCTGGTCAGAGTATTTCAACATTTCTTTGCTGCTTTCTTAAATTAAAAAGAAAGGTTTGTGACGACTTTTACTCAGCATATTTAGATCAAATTGAACCAAAAAAACTAATTGTTTTCTACATTTTCTTGTGTTTCAGTAACAGACAGTCCAGCTCCGCCTCCTCCACCTCCCCCAGAGGACATAGGTGTGTTTGAGGAGCCTGCTCCCCCTCCACCTCCTCCGCCTGTGGACTACGAGGAAGAGGAAGCTTCCGTCGTTCACTACAGCGATCCCTACGCTGACGGAGATCCCCACTGGGCCCCCAAGGCGTACTTAGAGAAAGGTCAGTGCCAGTGGGGAAGGTAATATCAGATTCTCTACACAGACTGGAAAGGATAGAGTGTCATTTATGTACATACAGAGCTCAGTTCGGTTTGGTTTACGTCAACTGTGTCTAGATGCAAAGAGGACTAAGCAAATTTTTCTTTTCTATTGCATAATTAGTTTCACTTTACATAACTCCCGCTTTAGAAGACGTAGTTTGTGAAATGCTTTACGAAATAATTCATCCTATATGAAGACTGTTATGAATATCTCGACGATCAACAGACGAACGAGGCAGTTAGTCTAGTTTTTGTCTTTAATTGAACCTCCAGAAATTACACGGCCACAACTAAGCAAAAGTAATGCTGAAAAATTGTTGAGAAACAATTCAAAACCACTAAATTTTTTTCTTCTGCTCTGAATCAGCTTTACTCCACATGGATACCAGTTGTCCTGGCAACCGACTGACAACACATCCACTAGCCTAAATGTGCCAGGGACATCAACACCAATAAGCATGCAAATATTTCCCACACAAAAAAAACAGAGCATCCTGTCCGCTACAGTGTAATGGTTTCAGGCCTTATGCTTATTTTGCGATTATTAATATAACACTAGCTCTGGCTAATTAGCTAATTTAAATACCTGTTCTGCTGATGATCTGTCAGAGAGTAAACACGTGGGTCAACTTGTTTTGTTAACTGAATTCTGCAGCACATCTACAAGGCAAGGTTGTCAAAGTCAAGCTAGCATAATGAATTATCTACCATATAAGTGCATAGTAAACATTTGTAATTATTGTTGAAAAGTGGGCTGATGTTGAGCATGGAAAGGTCTTGAATTTTGACATGGAAAATTTGTTCTCACCCAGCCCTTTATGTTCACTAAACAGACACCATGTTATGTTTCTTCTGACCCAGTTGTGGCCATCTACGACTACTCGAAGGACAAGGAGGACGAGCTGTCGTTCATGGAAGGCGCCATCATCTACATAATCAAAAAAAACGACGACGGATGGTTCGAAGGCGTCTGCAACGGCGTCACCGGACTCTTCCCAGGAAATTACGTTGAATCAATCATGCATTACGCTGACTAAAGAAAATAACCCAAAAAGCGAAGAAAAACCTCCAGGAATGATGGAGCTCCGTTTTTTTTTGTTTTTTTTTTATACATATATATATATATATATAAGCTCTACATATGTACAGCCATATGACGAGAAACGAAACTCCCATTTTGAGTAAAGTGCCATGGTGACTCTTTTTCTTTTAAAGGATTTTATTTAGATCCGCGCGAGTTGGGCTTGCATTTATTTAGTCTACTAAAATACGAATGTTGCACAAAACCGGGGAAGGAGTTTAATATTTGACAGGCTGCGGTCTGCTAATTTACACTGGAAATACAAAAAAGAGGAGCCTCACTAGAATTTACCCGTAACAGTACGTTTGTCATTGCAAACCATTATGAGAAATAAAGTACTAGATTCAGTTTGAAAACTGAGACGAGGCTCCGTTAGCTTCAAACTGCTACCTGATTATTTGCACTGCGGCCCACCAGAGCGACTCTTCCCTCCGCTTCAAACGGACAACTGAAACGTCAACAAGTGCGTTTAGTTTGGACACGACTGAATGTCCCACGCTGTCGAAATCACAAAAACGTTTTCGAGCGGGAGTGTGAAGGTGTGTGTATTCACAACGCTCTGTGTCGAATCACAAAGGAAGGTTGTACAGAATGCATCAATAGACGACAGAAAAGCAAAAAAAAGAGACAATTTCCTTCTTCAGTCTGGTGGAGTTTCTTTCTGTACTCTAACATGTATATAACGTGTAACGTGACCAACTGCCAGTACAGTACATTTTGTCAGTGTGCTTCGTCAGTGGAGGTGAGCGGTGCCAAGGTTGGGTTTCTTTTTCAATTGAGCTCATTTTTACTTGAATGTTCCATGTTTTTGTCTTCAACAGTGACGGTGCCATTTCTGTTTTGGCGAAGTGATTGTGTCTATTCCGTTCTGATTCGGCCGTCCTGAGTGAAGTTGGCCCCCCCACCATCTTCAAATCAGACAAAATTGGTGTCAAACGTTTGTGCTGGTTTGTGCAGCAAAATCTTTTGTTTGTGCTGCTATCATTTCAAAAATATAAAGAAATCTTTTTAGAGGTCATCAAAGGTCAACCAGCCCCCCCACCTTCTTCAAATCAGACGAAATGGGTGTCAATTAACTCGACTATGTTTGTGTAGCAAAAATTTTCATTTGTGCTGCTTTGGCTTTGAAGATATTAATGAAAGGTTAAAGGTCAACCAGCCCCCCCACTT
>CAEFZX010027797.1:0-24042 GCA_903066825.1 Alfaro cultratus | reverse complement strand
GTATTATAAGTAAACCAATAATAATATAAGTATTTTACTTTGAATCTTATCCAGTTTACTCAAAATGTTTAGGTTTTATTCTTTAAAACTTTCATGCTTTGAAATAAGGAGCAGTCTCATCTATTTTTATAAATCTCTGCAGGCTGGAAACTTACTTCCTCTTTTTTCAGGAAACCTGCTCTTCCTGTCTCATCTCTCTGACTTACTGACTATGATTTTTTTATGATTAGATAGAGAAAAGAAGTAGAAATAAAGCAAAGTTGGCAGGACACAAAAACAACACACACAACCAGATTTATTTTATTGAAGTCTAAGTCTACTGTTGGGTCTAGATATCACCTGTGTGATTATTTTTTAAAGGTAACTTTATTTATTGTTACTGTTAAACTAAATCTCCAGCATGGGAAAATGGGATGATCTCGGATTCTCTTGACACAATGTACTGCCAAGGTCTGGAGAGACTAGCAGGTGACTGAAGCAAACCAGCGGGATATTTATTGATCTTGTTTCTCCCACAGGTGGAAGAAGTTTGGATGTACTTTCTGATGTCTTTATGAATGCTGGACCGCTAAAACATGCTTATGATGAGGGAAATAGTGCGACTGACTCCAGGATGACATGAGAACTTTGCCATACAAAACCAATAGATGAGACAAAACCTGACTGAAGTGGGGAAATGGTTGTGGTTGGTAGGGCTGGTGTGAGGTTCTGGTTCTGACTGTTGAGTTTGTTTGACAATGTCTTCTATCTCCCAAGTCAGAGATCTGATGATAATTGGGAGGAAGAATGGTTGAAGGGATTCGTCAGTGTGGTCGAGGGAAAACTGACAGGACAGGACATCTGATTTGACATTCTTAGAGCCACGATTGTAAGAAATAGAGAGGTTAAAACAGGAGAAAAAACAGGGACCAACTGAAGTGGCGAAAATGGAGGCATTTGGTGAACAGGAGGAAAGACAAGTTTTTATAGTCAACCCAAACCAGCACTGAATATTCTGCGTCTTCCAACTAATGCCGACACTCCTCAAGAGCCAACAGAATGAGGCAAAGAAAAGCTATTGAACAAAGGCATGCTGATTAATCTTATTTAGGAAATAAGATCAATCAGATCAAGATCAGGTTCTGACTTTCCTACCAAAGACAATGGTTCATCTTTCCTCTTTTCCTATTTTAACTTTGTTCACAAACAAATTCCACAATGCTTATGCTTTCCTGCTAAAGAAGATTTAAACATATCTAAAATCCTTAAAATTTCTTAATGCTTAAAAAAAAACTACTAAACATGCCCACAAATTGATACGATATGCAGGAAAATGCAAGGACAAATTGAACAAAATGGGTATTTTTGGTGGTATTTATTTTGTTTTTATATCAGTTATAGCTTATAGTCTGTTATTTCATTTAGACATATATTTTCTTTTTTTTTTACTCCGAAGTGTTTTTGCGGCACTAGTGGCTCGCATTTTTTGTGACAGTAGGCTGACAGGAAGGGGGGGAGGACATGCAGGGAGGGTCGCCGGGACCGGGAGATTAGCCCGCGACATCTGCGTCGAGGACTGGGGCCTCCAAGCGTGGTGCGTGCTAAACCCCTGCGCCACCACAGAACGCCCCAAACATATATTTTCTAATGGGTGCACACTTTAGTTAATGTCTGTCTGAATGGTTTACTTACACTTGTTCTTTTGCTTGAGGTGCTGCTGATGCAAATCAGCTGAAGGAGGAAACCTGGAACAAACCATTTGTTTTTCTGAAAGACTGAAGGGGGAGACTCTGTTTTTTCAAGTTGATTTTAATTAGTTAATTTTGTCACTTAAATATTCACTTATTATTGTTTGTGCTAAGTTAAAGTTAGTTTTGCTTTATTTGTTTCATAGAATGCCTTAGTTAAATTTGTGTTTGTTTGTTCTTTTGTTTTGTTGTGTCTCCCTCAAGTGGTAGATTTAGGTTACTCCACCCTTATTTAAGCAGCCTTTTGTTCTTTGTTTGCCGGTCAGTTATGTTTGTGTCTAGTTAGAGTTCAGTTGACCTCAGTTAAATTGGGCCCAAATTTGTTACTTATCCTTTAACTTATTCTTGCATTAAATCTTCATGCTTTAACTATTTTTGGAAGAATTAAATTGAAACTTTTTCTATTTTGAACACTTTTTTATCCTCGTTTGAATCTGGTCCCTCACAGTTTCAGTATAAGTAGGACAATAACATAAACTTCAAGACAGAAACGGGTATATATGGTCAACAAATCCTTCTAATGCAAAACTGCCCTGGCACATAAAGGCAACCAGCTGCCCATACGGTGTCTCTGAAAAGACAAGACATGTGAAGCATGCATACGCAAACACACACGCACACACATACGCCCACACACACAGTCCAAAACCAAAACCCAGCATAGCCAATAGTAAATGCAGAATTAAAACATTTGGATTCATCTGCTGTTTTTTATAACAGTTGATGAAGATAAATTGTTAAACATATTAAACATATTTTCAGAAACATGTAGAGTAGTTCTGTACCTCAATTTATCAGAAAGACATGCAAGATTGTTAAGGAGCATTTGGATGGAGTCCTACAAAAATTGGGAGAGGCTCGAGCTTCTGCTCTTAATCAGCCATTTAGACCACAATAAAATAAATAAACCAAGATAATCTCTGAACTAAGAGGCACTATTCTTTCCCAAGGGTAAGAAGGGCTGAGGTGCTTCTTTGCATGATCTGACCAAATTATTTAGCTGGGGGACTGTGAGTGTGTTTCTCATGCATCTAATGTCACTGATTTAGAAAGAACCAGCTTTGCCCATTTCAGAGAGAAAATATTTATTCCGCTCCTGTTGGCAACATTAAGGGAGCTGCTCAAGAGCTCAAGGTAATAATGTTTTTTCCAGTCCACTCCATTTCCATTCCCAACACCACCTTTTATTTATTTAAATAACATCTGGCAAGCACCACTGGAACAATTCTATCATTGATTACTTCCACATTCCAAGAAGGTAATTTAATGCATGGGGATAGGATCTCTATTTGGCGACAGTCTGGTAGCTCTGATACAGCTGAGATTAGACTTCCATATGCACAGCCCTTCGATAGAAACTGGATTTGCTTCATTTGGACACTTTCAGCAACTAAGCAAAAAACAACAAAGAAAAAGCAGACAGTGTGGTCAAAGCTGCTGTTCCTGGACTCATGGCCATGTAAGGTTATAATCCTCTTAAAGCTTAATACACAACGTATAAACATCTACAGAGAAAATGCAACTTCCAGATGAAGAAAAGAACAAACACAAACATATTTTATGTTTTTTTATCATCAAAATTCTGCAACCCATTAAAACCAGCATTACTTGAGAAGTATCAATACTGAAGCACTTCCACCCATGTCTGCCTTTTTCGACCACATCAGATTACATCAATTTACCCTTTCAGTTGTTGCTGATGTTTCCGTTTACAGCAGAGAAATGAAAATGGTCTGTTAACAGTGTAATGAAAATCATTTAGTCAACTTTAAGGCTCCCCTTAGTGGCAAAGGACCATCTGAGTAGATCGATGGCATTGACAGACTGAAGACTTTTTCACTCAATGTCACTAATTCTCTGAGACTGAAAAGGTGAAGGTCAATGTGAATGAGAGGAGCCAACAATGCTCTGTTTGGCATAGAAGCCAGAGTTAAGATGTTACTCACACTAAAAATGTCAGACATGAAATTAGTTTTTCATATTTAAGTATTTTCTAGTCTAATGAAAAATATTTTAAAAAGATTTATTTTTACTTCTACTGAAACAATAAAGTAATACCATAAAAAATTTTCTTAACATCTAAGAATACAAAAGCATCTTTAGTGTTGGAAATAATGCTACATCTTGTACAAAAAAGGAGCGATTCACAAGAATACAAAAAAACATCGCAATTGAATTCAAGTCTGGACTTTGACCAGCTAACACCAAAACCTCTATTTAAATTTTTAGCTGGTGTGCTACCCACATGCATTTGAGTTTAAGGTCACAAACCTATGACAAAGTATTCTCCTTCTGGGTTTTCAAGGAGAGAGAAAATCCAGAAATCAATTTCAGCTAATCCTGAAGCATCAAAGGAGCCTTACATTATCACCGTTGTGCTTGACTGTTGTTACAAGACTTTTTCTGAAATCATGTGTTAATTTTACACCATATGTCATGGTAGACACCTTTCCTGAAAGGTTTATGGACCCTGATCTTGACATAGGTAAAAGAGACCTGTCAATCTAGGTTTTGTTGTTACCTCCTGGATGAGTTGTTTATGAACCCCTGAAGTAATTCTGAAAGACTTGTCACACCTAGAGAGGTTCAACACAGCTTCCTGTTTTCTCTCTCTCTGTGGATAATGACTCTCACTGCAGTTCATTGGTTTCCTTAAAGCTTAGTGGATAATGTAACTTTTAAAAGATTAATAGACATCATTTGCCATTACACTGTCATTGGTTCCTAAATTTTCTTTAGATAAGACCAAAATATATTGCTTTTTTGACACACATATGTTGTCAGACAGGTTCTGCTAAAGGAGTTAATTGGCTCTACAAGTGTATTAGTAATCAGATCTGAATTTGACTGCAAAATCTATTGAAAAATTTTCTTCTCCGCAATTCATAAATTCTTAAATCAATAATGGTGGTGGGGGTTATTCAGGTTGTCTTTGTCTAATATTAAAATTTGGTTATCATCTGAAATATTAAAGGGGGAGAAAAAAAGCAAAAACATTTGTGTAACGAGGTATACGTCTTCAGTGCAAAGTAGATCAGAGCCAAGTAGATCTGACTAGAATACAAGTTAGCTGAATTCAAACTTCCTCACACAACAAAACACCCCTCTCACCAGACCTATTATCCAGACCACTTTTGTTTAACAGCTATTACAAAAATCTCAATCAGCTAGAAGAATTTGTCCAGTACGAAAAGCATTATGAGCACTGTAAGTTGTCTAATATCTTCTCTAGTAAAATAGGCCAATAATTGCTTTTCTGCAGGAGGATATCACAACAAAGTCTGCCAATTGCAGCTAGCTGTATTACCTCCTGTACCCAGAAAACATCTGCTTTTTGCAATGAAGACTTCAAAGGAACTGTGGATCTTGAATTGCATTTAGCTGCTATTGTGGCCAGCTCAGGTAATCTTGATTAGGTGTTTAGACTGAGGCAGGGTATACAGTGTCGGAGAGCTTCCAAGAGCTTTGGTCTAAAGCTATTAAAAGATTGTACATTATGTTCCCCTGGCTTTGAAGTAAGGGCCTGCAAGAGAAGAAGGGACTCTGAGGGCCGAGTGCAATAGCAGAAGATTGATCTGCTACTTCTGTCTTATATCAAAGGAGGCCCAAGCTCCGGAAGCCAATCATTTCTACTGCTAGTCTCCCACTTAGCTGGGCTAAACATTTGTAGCATTAGAAAATTGTTTACATTTAATGACACGTCTAATTGTCACAAGTTGCCTTTGAATTGAAACTCTTGTCAAAGACTAAATGGGGTGCTTTACAAAAGGTCTAACAACAGTGAGCTTCTCTAGACTTCTACTGATTTAGAAAACTGGTGCTATTTGTACATTTAACACTGTGGTCTTATTCAGAAAGATTCTGATGCACACTGGGGGAAAAAAGAGGAAAAACATGGGTTCAAGTAAGATTGATCATTTTTAGATTCCGTTATGATATCTTTTATGATACACCAATGTATATTATGCGAAATCAAACTCTTAATCCACAGGATGAGCTCAGATTTGACCCTAAAACATTGATATTTTGTATATAGATACCACCTAAATAGCTCGATGCTCTACTATTATATTAATAGGCTATATTTAGTACAAAGCACTTACTGTAGGAAATATATAGATACTACTGATTACCAAATCAAAAAATAAAAAACCTCAAGAAAAATCACATTTGTTCTGAATAAACTTACAGTATTGCATGAACTAACTAATTACACTACAAACACAATATGACTAATTCAGATAAATTTTGATCCATTCAAGCCTACTTATAACACAGCCAATTAAAAGACTATTCCAATGAAAGAATAAGCTTAGAACAGACTAGAATAGGCTACACCCAAATGACTGCTCCTGGTTTTATTTCCTGGGTGCTCCACTAAATAAGCCATGCCTTTGGGTAGATAAGGCAATTGTGAGCTGACAGGCAAATTCAGAGGGAAGATGAAAAAAACACGAGTTAAAGAGAGAAAAAGGCTCTGGCTCTGTTTACCACTGCAGACGGCTAACGGCTCTTGACTATGTAAATGGTGATGATATGAGACATTGTAGAGTGCTGGGGCTCAGATGGGTGAACAAGGCTGGGGGTATTATATCCAACAAACAATACTGTGGCCCCACAAATGGGCCATGTAGCCCATCCTGACCAATTATGCCACTGTGCCAGGTGCAGGGACAGCTAAGAGCCCATTGGTAACCACGCGTCTCTGATGTTCTTGTTGTACACATCAATTCCTAATAGGCACTGCATAACCAGACATGGCTCTTTTTATATAGTGGAAGAGAATGCAGAGAAGAACAGCTAGTCTCTTTGGCCAGGCTAATTTTCCAGACTAGGTAGGTCATACATAGAAATATTTTAGAGGCAATCGTCTGAGACAACAACAAAAACTATAAACTGTAGGAACACAAGAAATATGACTAAATGAGCAGACTGATTGTGGATGCAAAGGGGGAAAGAAAGTCAGCAGGAAGCAATTTAGACTTGTACTCTGCCTGACAAATGGCTGCACTTTAATGGTTCCTTCAATTTATAACCAGACTTTAATGTAAATATAGACCCTTCAGCTCTTACTCATAAGTGAATACAGACAGTTAAAAAGTTCAAATTGAAATTTAGTCTGGGTTGTATTTAGTCCTCCACTCTGAATATTTTATAGATTGACCTGTAATGCATCTGGAAACAATGTAGCCAATCATACAAATTATAAGAGGCTATGGTTTTATACTGTTTTAAAGATTTTGTATTTAATTGATATTTTGTCGTGGTTATTTTATTTATCAAAATTTAGAAGCCTGTTGAATATCTAATCTGTTACAAATTTATAGTAACAATAGCTTGGTTTTGCGAGCTGAATTGGCATTGATATTGCAGCTCCTGGTGTCTGTTTTATATAGCTGCAACTTGTCTAAAAAAGGCAACAGTATAATACTGCTGTTTATGGGAATGTGAAAACAGAAATATAATCTAACTGTATAGTTTTCACAGTGCTTTTAAGAAAGATACACATATTTTTCCAGTTGTGAAGCAACCCTTAAAATATTGGCCTAAATTATTTTTTGTCAAAAGTGATTTTATTTTTTTTTTTCAAAAAAGAAGTAGTTTCTTTTTTAGTAGCCAAATTCGCTTTTGGTGGCAACAACAACAACAACAACAACAACAACAACAACAACAACAACAACAAAAGACATTACATTGGCATTTATTTTAGGAAGGTGACATATAAGTGCAAGTGTTTCCACATGGAGACCATGCTAGTGTATTGATACATCAAAGTGTTTTTTTTTACTCAATCTTGTTTTTATATCTCTCATTTTCCCTTTTCCACCCATATATTAATCTATTAATTTTATATAATATTGATGCTTTAAATGAGTCTCCCTGCTGTTTTTTATTTCCTTCTGGGGCTACAGTTTTGGATATGCACAGGTTAGATATTCTTTGTTACCCTTTCACCATCATTGCTTCCCTTTTAAAAGTAAACCAACTCCACAAACTGAATTGTAACTGTAGTTAAATTAGTAAATGGCACTTAAACATCCTAGGTGATTTTAGGAACATAAAAACCAGGCATTGCATAGAGACATTAAAGAGTTTATCTTCTTGCCTGGTTATGCAAGCTGAATTGAAATTGATAGTGCAGCCAGTTTGTGACTTGTATTTGCAGTCTCTTTTAATTTTTATTTTAAATGATTTTTTTTTGGCTTTGGAGACCTTTATTTGTTAGCTAATAAAGTGGATTGTGAGAAAAGGGTGAAGGTGAAGGGGCTGGGACTCGAACCTGTGACAGTCTCTTCAAGGACTGAGGCCTCTGTACATGTCTTAACCATGCACCAACTTTGTGCCCCAGCCACCTTTTTACTTACAGCTGTACTTACTGACTAATTTTGAGTAATTAGTAAGGTTCTGAAATCTTTGGACTTTCACTCCAAAGATTTACTTGTAGTATGCTGAAGCAGTCAGCATACTACAAGTTTGTCTTTTGTTTTTGTAGCTGAAATCAAAGGAAGCAGTTTCAGAAATCAATAAGGCCTGCAAATAATTTCAGAAAGTGCATATGATAAAGAAGGTGTGCTTACTACTGTAAAACTGTTGCTATCATGAAGCCATTGCAATATTATTAAGTTATGACAATTATAAAGGTCTATAGAACTGCAAAAAGTACACCTATCTTCTTTGGTTTCTTGTTTCTCATGTTTAACATAAATAATCATGGGAATAATAAACCATTCATTTCATATTTGGATTTTAGATTTAATTACAATCCTAGAGAGGATTTTTAAGATTCCCACATTTTTTTGTCAGTAAAACTATAACACTTTCCCAGACTGATGTCCAGCAACAATTAGTTCTCTAAAGTTATTGCTGATGTTTTTCCACCACGACATTGAGTTATTGCACACCTAAATGCCACAGACCAGCATATTGCCAAAGCTATCTAATTTTGTAGATCTGCATACACTTGCTGACAATCAGTGAATTTTGAAAGTAGAGCTTTGCTGCTACTTAGATATTTGAATGTAATAAGATTCTTTTTGTCTTCCCTTCCTACCTCTGTTTTCTGCCACTGGTCCAGCAGTCCTGAGCTGGGGACATTTCAGTTTGTCCATGACTACATTAAGCATAGTTTGTTGTTGGTAATTGACATTTTAACGACATTTTAAGTCCAAATGAACCTTTCCATAGAACTGAATGCCACATAGGTCTAGAGGGGAAGGTCAAAGGAGCAAGGGGCATTAAACCATTATTAAAATAATGATGTGCTCAAACAAAGAGTAGAGACTTCTGAAATTGAAACACATGAAGGGGATTATGAGCCTGTATTTACAGATAATTTTTTTCTATTTTCACCTCAGGCTCACTAATGAGAGAGTATTTGAGAGCTACTAGCGAGGGAATGGTTCACAAATGGCAATTTTCATCTTATGAAATGGCTTGAAAATTGCAGACTAAAATGCTCTTTCTGATGGCGATGAAAAGATCTCATTAAAATAAATAGCAGAGAGCCTCTTTGTTGTGCTTACTGTGCTGATGAGGGGAGCCTAATTCTCCTGCCATGTTGTTGTGCGTTAGGGGTAGAGTTGCTGTGTTGTAGGGCCCTTCACTCCAATGAGGCTAAAAGGGTAAGGGATGTTTCTCTAATGACTCAGCCTCAAACAAGTAGGAGAATGCATTATGGACAACATGCAGCTAGGTATGATACCCCCAACACTGGCAAAGCACCGCAGCCTATTATTTCTTACAAAGATGTACGTGCCTAAATACAAAGCTAGGAAAATATCAAGACCATCAATGAATGGGAAACGAAAAAAGTGTTCATACTCTACGATCCTACTGCAACATTTCTAGTGAGATAGGTTTGAATGATAGCATAGTAACAGAATACAGTTGCTTAAACAGATTTTTTTTTCTGGCAGGGATGAGGGATCCCCAATAGATTGAAAAACTATGTAGTGCCATTGATTGAGAAGGTGTATGGGAAGATACACCTATGGGAAGATACTAGCCTCTAGTCTTGTCATTCTGCCTGTATTTCAGCTAAGCCACATTCTTAACTGGTTCATTAAATAACTAATAAACTAAACTAAATAAAAGGCATCAATACTGGAGTCCAAATTACTGGACACGCCTCTCTGGTTTTCATGAATTTTATTGTTGCTTTGTTTGCTTTAGTAATATTCTCACTCTCAATCATAATACAAATTCTGCCACCTACTGGCCAAATAGTGTAACCGTTGAGTAAAAGATTTGCCAACTGACTCAGGCAAAAACTGGAGGATATTCTGATATTCTCTTTTCATTCATCTAAAAGCTAACTTGCAAATGTGTTCCTTCTAACTCCATAGTACAGAGAACATTTACAATGTTCAAAATAGAACTTAGCAGCCTTGATATTCTGGACTTGTGACTTTAAAAACAAATGCAATGGATGAAAACCACAAACACAATCTTCATTCTGATCATGTTTCCTGTAAAACAAAAATCTGAATTAATGTTAATAATGGTAGTTACAGTTTTAAATCCATGAACTTTATATAAAGTTTTGTTACCAACCAGTTCTACTAATAATTTGGATTATGGGTGGATCATTTATAAATGGCCTTAAAAAGCCATTTGTTGTCATTTGGAACCAAATAAATAACCTGATTTGAATTAAATGAAACTGAACTGATAGCTTTGATGCTGTTAGTTGGCTTTACCCCAAACATTTAACCGTGAGCTGGTTTGAAGCAGATATTTTGATCAGCTCTAGGAGTGTCAGGCCATGGACGAGCTTTTGTTGAACCAATCGCCTCAGTAGCCTCTAAATATGACTAGTCATCAAGTAATTTTTTAAAGAAAGCTGCTAATCCAAATCTGATGTAATCAGTTTTGTTTTTACCAAGTGATTTAATATAAACTTAAGATACTGTTCATTTGGAAACAAGCCCCTTTACAAAGATTGAGTGAATTCAGTTCAAACTAGCTGGTGTTCATTGCTCTGGCCAAGTTTTAGCTGTTCAGTATTTAGGGCTTTCAATCCAGTAGAGACATTTAAGGTGCCAACCACCAGAACCTAAGGTACTCAAGAATTCTGTACATTCCTGAAAATGTACTCTTGTCGTGTTAGGTGCCAATGCTGCAATTATAGAACATGTTAAAAATTAAGCTGGTTTGAATTTTAACACTGTATGGACCTGCATACTTGACCAGTACCACTGCTGATACACACATTTCCCCACAGTGGGACAAGGATTTTACTGTAAGCAGGACACTAAATCTTAGAACCCACTTTTTAAACACTTGGATATTTTAACTCAAATTTTCCTGAGTTTGATGTACAGTTGAGAACTTGAGTATGAAAAGGCAAGAACACCCCCTAAAGGCAGTCAGATGACATGGAACTTGAATCAGCCAAGAATCCTTATCACAAATGTTTGTTTTTAACCAAATGTCCCCAATATTACATGTTGGTACCAAACAGCTTCAGTAACAAAAAGAAAAAAAAAAATTAGCTATTTTTGATGCCAACCCTATAGCATTTTTTAATGTGTAGTAAAAAGGTAGCTGGCATTGAACTGAGTTTAAGCACCATGTAAAATCGTAATTTCCAGTTTTGTTTTTTTTTTTCTTTCAAAGTAGCAGAGTGCTGAATTGTTTGCAGAGACTTAAACCAAACAAGAGTCAACAGTTGCAAATTTTATTTTTAAGGAAGTGACAGTCTATAAAACAAGACATGTCAAATCAGTGTTTGTTATGCAGACAAGTTTTCCATGTGTCAATGCAGTTATGGACCTATTCAATACACTCTTAAGCTTGTCGTAACTTCTGCTGTAAGAGGGCTTTGGTCTTAACATCCCAGGAGGTAGGTTTGAGGGGATGGAATGTTTAGTCGACCTCCTCGATGGTTGGGCCAGAGGATCCGCCACCGGGAGCAGCACCGCCTGCTCCTGGGAAGCCACCAGGCATGCCTTCTGGCATCCCACCAGCACTCTGGTACAGCTTTGTGATGATGGGGTTACAGACCTTCTCCAGCTCCTTCTGTTGGTGTTCATACTCATCCTTTTCAGCAGTCTGAAATAAAATTAAAATTAGGCATTAGGGCAGTTTAGGAGTGCGCAACATAAGGTTTCCCTCCCCCTCATTTACCTGGTTCTTATCTAGCCAGCTGATCACTTCGTTGCACTTATCCAAGATCTTCTGTTTGTCATCGTCGCTGATCTTTCCAGCAAGCTTCTCGTCCTCCACAGTTGACTTCATGTTGAAAGCATAAGACTCCAGACCGTTCTTTGCAGCCACCTTGTCGCGCTGCACATCATCCTCTGCCTTGTATTTTTCAGCTTCCTGAACCATGCGCTCGATGTCCTCCTTACTGAGGCGACCTGAAAGCAGAGGGCATTAAGAAACTGCCAAGAAACCCTTGGAAACTGGCCAAGAACAGCCCAAAACTTACCTTTGTCGTTTGTGATGGTGATCTTGTTCTCCTTGCCAGTGCTTTTGTCGACAGCAGAGACATTCATGATACCATTAGCATCAATATCGAATGTCACCTCAATCTGTGGAACGCCACGAGGAGCAGGAGGAATTCCTGTCAATTCAAACTTCCCCAGAAGGTTGTTGTCCTTTGTCATAGCACGCTCTCCCTCATAGACCTGTTGAGACCCATTTAAGATAATAAGATTGGCATGGTCAGGCCAAGCTCCTTTAGAGAAGATGACCAGAGCATCCTGACCTGGATAAGCACACCAGGCTGGTTGTCGGAATATGTGGTGAAGGTCTGGGTCTGCTTTGTTGGAATGGTGGTGTTGCGTTTAATCAGGACAGTCATGACACCTCCAGCTGTCTCGATACCCAGGGACAGAGGAGTAACATCCAGAAGGAGCAGGTCCTGTACGTTCTCAGACTTGTCTCCGGACAGAATGGCAGCCTGGACAGCTGTAGAGATAAAAGGAACATCCCAAATCTGTTAGCACACTGGACTGAGGATAACCATGGTAAATGACCTGATCGTGTTCTTACCAGCTCCGTAAGCCACAGCTTCATCTGGGTTGATGCTCTTGTTCAGCTCTTTTCCATTGAAGAAATCCTGAAGCAGCTTCTGGATCTTGGGGATACGGGTAGAGCCACCTACCAAGACAATGTCATGGATCTGGCCTTTATCCATCTTGGCATCACGGAGAGACTTCTCCACGGGGTCGAGGGTTCCACGGAAGAGATCAGCATTGAGCTCCTCAAAACGAGCTCTGGTGATAGAGGTGTAGAAGTCAACTCCCTCATAGAGAGAGTCGATCTCAATGCTGGCCTGGGTGCTGGAAGACAGGGTGCGCTTTGCCCGCTCACAAGCAGTACGCAGACGACGGACTGCCCTCTTGTTGTCGCTGATGTCCTTCTTGTACTTGCGTTTGAACTCGGCAATGAAGTGGTTAACCATGCGGTTGTCAAAGTCTTCCCCACCAAGATGAGTATCTCCAGCAGTGGATTTCACTTCAAAGATTCCATCTTCGATGGTCAAAATGGAAACATCAAAAGTGCCGCCACCGAGATCAAAGATAAGCACGTTCCTCTCTGACCCAACCTAAAAGTTCAGCAGGTAACAAAGCTAAGTATTAGTGAACTGCAGTGATTCAGTCTCAAGTTAAAATGTGAAACTGATTTCTGCCTACCTTCTTATCCAGCCCATAGGCGATAGCAGCTGCAGTCGGTTCATTGATTATACGCAAAACATTGAGGCCAGAGATGGTGCCAGCATCCTTGGTGGCCTGACGCTGGGAGTCATTGAAGTAAGCAGGTACTGTGATCACAGCATTGTTGACAGTCTGAAAGAATAAAGGCAGTCATTAGCATTTAATTTATAAAATCAGGAATGTATATAAAAAATAAAAATGAAGCCTTACTTTTCCAAGGTAGGCCTCAGCAATTTCCTTCATCTTTGTCAACACCATGGAGGAGATTTCCTCTGGGTAGAAGGATTTAGTTTCACCCTTGTATTCAACCTGAACCTTGGGGCGGCTGCTATCATTGATCACAGAAAATGGCCAGTGCTTCATGTCTGACTGTACAACACCATCGTCAAACCTCCGGCCAATCAATCGTTTGGCATCTGTAAAGAAAAAGAGCCAAGAATGTAACCAGAGTAAGGGATCAGCCTCGCCAACCTGGAAAGTAGAAAATGTAAATAGCAGGAATCTGGACCATAAAGATGAACCACTACAGTGAAATGTGTTAAAATGTACTTTCAGCATTAACAGTAATGAAAACTGGCAAAATGGGAAATTTAGAATTGAAATAGACTTTCATACCAAAAACTGTATTGGTAGGGTTCATAGCAACCTGATTCTTGGCTGCATCTCCAATCAGCCTCTCAGTATCTGTGAAAGCCACATAGCTGGGTGTGGTCCTGTTGCCTTGGTCATTGGCAATGATTTCAACTTTGCCATGCTGGAACACACCAACACAGGAGTAGGTGGTTCCAAGATCGATTCCAACTGCTGGTCCCTTAGACATGTTTACTGAGAGGGGGAATAACAATATATATATATATAGATATATATATATATATAAAACAGATAGTCTACATAATAATGAAAAACAAGTACATACTTAAAATACACATACGTAGGAATACAGACAATTATATAATATATCCCTTCACCCCAGGAACAAATACCCGGAAAGACTGCAGGAAGCTTAACCGCCATTAGAGAACATTCGAGAATGTTCCAGAAACCCCTCCCCCTACCGCAGTGAGAACACGCTGCTGACTAACACAAACGTATATTCATAATCCTGGCATATAAACCGTTTAATTTTAGAGTAATCTTTTACCCAGGCTAAATAATTTACAATATTACATTTGATTAGAGCTCAATTACGTCTTATTTTAGAGATGCAGGTATAAAATAAAACGTTAACAAAAGCAGTAATCACACCCCCAAACAAGAAGATCGATTTGCTAACAAAACGGGTAACAAAAAGAATCTTACCAAATTGTTCGGCCGGGGTTGACAAAATGTACTAGAACGCTATGGGGAAACAGAGACAGACCTCTCTGGGATGTGGAGGATAAGGAACGTTCTGCTTCTCGGAACGTTATATATCACCGGCATGCCGGCCAATCAGTGTCCAGTCGTTGTTACAGCACCAATGACATTGGTGATATCTGATGACGCTAATGACGATGCTCATTACTTCCTGTTCTTTCGGCTGAAAGCCTTTCATAATCAGTTTGAGAGAGCACGTGCGTGAGCATGGCATCCTTTATTGAAACAAAAGGTCATTGGCTGAAGCACATACTTTTACAAGGATTGTGCTGATGCTGATAACGAGTCTAACCACATTATTAAAGTACTAAAGGAACTCTTAAAAGTTCATTTTGTTTTCATCTAATGTTTAGATAAAAACAGCTGAGTGAAAACATGTCTTTCCTTCTACATTGTAAATTTTTCTACTTATTCACAACGTGCCCTTCTATATTGTTAATTTTTCTACTTATTCACAACGTGCCCTGATTATTGTTTGGTTCAAGTGTTTGTAACCTTCCAGTTGTTCATTATTGCCTTGATGAGAGACTGTGCAGTATTAGACAGAAAGTCTTTCATAATATTAGCGTTTAGGGAGGAACTGTTTGTAGATGGGGTTAGGGTAGTTATTCACCTAATTAATAAGGATGATAAAAACTGCTAAATATAATTTATGCATATTGATACTCATCCTTGCTCATACAATATTTTGTAGCAAAATAATATTTATTGGTAGAAAATGCTTACATATATTTACATTTCTGTGTAAAAAAAATACATTCTTTTCCATGTAAACAGTGTAAACAAACATTTTATCAAGAACAAATGCAGTTGTGTAGTTATTACTCATAAACACCAGCAGACTCCTCCGCTTCACTTCATTTTCACATATTGCATAGGAAAGAAAAATATCCATTTTCCATATCCACTGTCCACAGACAGTTGGTCTTTAGTTAAAAATCTAAAAAACATTTCAAATTTAAAAAGGACAATTTCGTAATAAATACATGACTTTTAACAACAGACTGTCTTTGTACTGTATCATGATTTGTTATAATTTTCAGATTTTGGCACTTTTATACTTTGCATTCACAAACAACACACCAAACCTGTTTGCATTTGAGTATTTGAGGTTAACACATATAGTTTATAATCAGTAGTTTATAATCTTTTAATGACTGTCCCAGAATGGTTCATAACTATAATAGTAAAGTTTCTGAGTGCAAAGGTAGGTAATGCCTCCTTTTATTGTGCTGCTCCTTGTAATTGCTGTTGACTCAGGAAACACAATTACAGGTTTAGTAAAGTCAGGGAATCTGACTTTATTGGTCAGGTTCATCATTTTATGATGAACTTGACCACAAGGTTCCATCGTCTGAAGCTATTAAAGTGAAGTCTCCTTTATGTTGCTTCTGACTGCGGCTTGCATCTGACTTTGCGAGGTCTGCTCTATGGTGGCGCTTTCTTTTCTAGTCATTGCATTTGGGTTCGTTACTGAAGTTATTGCTGTTGGATCCTCAACAACATACTGTGCGAATACCGTGTTGAAGAGTCCTGTGAAATAAACAGAATTTTACAGTGGGGGATTTTTTTTTTTTATTAAAAACAAAAACAAACTCTAAACCATGCTTCTAAGAGAGAGTAGAAATGCTAATTGTAAGGAATAAGAAATATAATATAAACTTACAGAAACAGTATAATCTAAATGTTTGACTCATTTTCTCTCCATATAGCTAAATGTGGGCATAAATTATGTTTAAAATATTTCCTGGCTGGCAAGTAAGCAGATTGTTTCTGCTACACAACATCCCCACGCTAGTAATCTTCTTCAAATGGGATTCTGTATCATTCTCAGAAAAAAATAAAATAAAATCAACCCTCATTTATAAAAATAACAAAACATTCAGTGTTTGGGTTTCAACTCTATTTGATGAATGAGATTATGATCTCTGCTGACTAAGTTTGACTACAAAATGAATGGAATCACAATTCACTGCCATACCTCTTCGCCTTTGCCCTTGGGAGTTCTTTTCTTCTTGGCTTGATTTTGACTTACTGCTAGTTTCTGATGGGTCACAGTCTTCATTCTCTGTAACAATGAAAACTGTAAGATGTTTGTGAATGATAAGCACGTTCAAATGAAAGCACCATTATTACTATGTTCACAGCATTTAAAGCAACTCCAGCAGAAATCTGATGTTGGTGTGTTTCTGCACAGAAAATAAGGACTTAACCTGCTCACCTTTCTTCCAGGCAATGTGTGCTCTTCTCAGCTTGATAGCAAAGAAAATGACCACAACCAGAAGGGCAAAGATGAGGCATGTCACCAGAAGTACTAATAAGGAAGAGTTTTGTTTCCTTTCTGTTCTCATATCAGGGTCTAGGAAAAAGATATAGCACAGCTCACTAAAAGCCCACCAATGATTCAGCCATGCCAAGACCTTACATTTAACAGCATATGGTGTTTACCTGTCATGTTTATCTTTGTAGTATTATACAGGTTTATGTCCTCTTGTAAATCACCTTTAAAGACATAAGAAACATTTAGTTAGTTTGAACGTCAATGTTGAACCATTTATATGCTTGTTAACAGTACTATCTACAGAGGACTCGCTCAACTCTACAACACCAGACCTAATTTGGAATGACACTACCTCTGAAACAACGAACACTACAGGTACCTGCGTCATTTTAATAGTTAGCGTAAAAGATGAGTTGAGGAAAATGCGTTTGCTGACATCTAGTGGTGAAACCGGATATCCTCATTTAACGCACTGTGGCTGCATTAGCTAAATTATTCATTCTTGCTTTACATTATTTAGTCTTTCAGTATGCCACACAGAAACATACAACCGTACACACACTCTACATGAGATATGCCATCTATGGAAAATGGAAGATGTATTAACTACCAATAATTAAAAGGAGGAACAACTAATCTGCCACTAACTTATTGTAGGTAAAGTTACAGAATTCAAACAGACTTTGTTTGGTATTTGGAGATATTAGGAAAAAAAGGACAAACATGTGCAGGTATCAGATTAGCACACAAAACCTATGCTGAAACTCAGTGTTCCACCATTACACTGAGAAGATCTGCACTAACAGTGCTAACCACACATTCTGAGCTCTCCTCATCGGAAACAGATTGTGTGATATTTTAACCCACAGCTGAGGTTAGATGACAGTCTGCATTAGAAAAGAGAGATATCTGTACTTTCCATCTCAAAAACCCACCACTTGTTGTACATGCACCATTTAGGCCTCTTTTCCTCTATTGACCTTCATGTACAAAGTCTCTTTTTAAGAACCATTTGATAAAATTTAGATCAATTGAGCTTAGCAAAGCACACCAGACAGTATTTAAGTAAATTCAGACAGACAGAAAAAAACTCAGAATGTGAGTCGTCAGTTTTTATGCATGTTCAGAAACAGGTTGAATAACATACTACACCAGTTCCCATGCTATAATTTGCTTAGGGATAGTGGTATCTCAACCTGGTTTCACTGGTTCTTCTATCCATTATTTAAAGTATTTCCTTAATGACATTGTCTTTCTTTTTTTTTCTTTTTTTTACAGTGAATGGAGACAAATAGTTGGATTTTATCCATCAGCAGCCAACTCACAGGAGTAAGCACTGGTACCCAATTGGGTGAGGGCTGTCAAAGAACACTAAACCCATCTTTGGGTTTAGTGTAGCCCAAGAGCACTGACTTATCACAAAACACTAAAAATGTCTGAGTTTATTGGTCTTCTGTTGGTTTTGAGGAGTTTTTCTGGGTAAAACTTGAACAACTCAAATTCACTATTAAAGAACATTAAAAACACACTTTCATAACATGAGTGGAAATTCACCTCTACTGATATGAAACTTGTGTTAATATATTAACACTTTATCTGGAGTAGCTTCTGAAGTCTGGTTTCTTTTTCTGCTGTTACAATTTCCTCTTTATCTCTCTGCTCCACATACTCAGAAATAGTGGAAATATTATTCAGAGCACCTGCAGTATGAAAGCTCTAAAATGACAGCAATTTCACCTACCAGTGGTGTTGAAATGTGAGTGAACAGATGTAGCTGGCTCCACAGAAGGTGCAGGGATCGCGATAAAAGTCTTGGGGTCAATGGCAGTAAGCATCTCATTGGGCACAGATGACCACTCTAATGAGGGACCATTTGTGTTTGTGGTTGAAAAGCGGACTGCTGGGTTATTGCTTATAAAGGATCTTGAAGTTGTCCGCAGCACCCTCACAAAACTCTGAGGCTGTGCTGTGGAAGGACTGGAGGTGGATGAGAGGACGAGTTTTGATTCTGTGAGAGAAAAGAAACATTTACATCATAAAGATCAGAAACAAGTAAGAGGAAGATGTGCGTTGTCATCTAGACAATTTTCAAATGACGTATGTTGTCCAACTTAATAGAGGAAACCAAACTATTTAGGGTGCACAGAAAGGGGAAATGATTTTGGTCTGTTATTTTGGTCAAGTTCAGAGCTTAAGCCAATGAGACGGAGCAACTGATGGGAAAAAACCTGTTGCGTTTCTTGTTTTATGACGATACAACCACACTATCACTGTTCCACAAATATTCCAATTTATTGGAGAAGTACTTTCCTGTAAACATGTTTCAATAAAACCTCCTTTCAGTGGGAATATTTTCTCTGCTGGAAGATAACTGACAAAGATGGTAAGAGATGTCAGGAACTCACTCTGTTTTCCAACTTTCACAAACTGCATCAAAGGCCCTGCATGCAGATCTGGGTGACGAACAAGGCACTTCACAGTGACTCTGCTATTCTCAGGATGAACATATACGATTGCTACTGTGACAAAAGTTTTGGGTTCTTCATATGTAGTTCCTTGAACTGTGAGAACAAAAAACAGTGTTCATTAACAACAGCCACTGAGCAGACAATATACCTTACAACAGAAAATATTTATTTAATTCTAGTCATCTGTTCCCAGTAGTGTGGGTAAAGATCAGCATCAGTATCACTTTATCATTGTCCCCTTAGAGACATTTTCCTGGAAGATTGCAAAAACTCCATCAACTTCCTCTTGTTTACTTTGTCATGTGCTTTTACTTCTATCTTTGTCTCTTTTAAATCTCAATTCAAAAATACTTTTTCACATTGAAGTTTGCATTTTTCTTTTTCAACATACATTGAAATTCAGGTTCATTTTTAAATTTCCAAGAGATCTTGGGATGGTGGTTGTTTCCCTTAGCGGTGCATTTTATAGCAGACTTCTCTCCTTCCCTCGTCACTGACATTCTTGGAAGATCTTTAAATAAATGGAAAAACAAGAAAAACAACATTAATTCAAACGCTATTGTACAAATGTGGATTAAAAGGTGGCTGCAAGAAATATTTTGTTATTTGATTACATTATTTAACTCACCCAATACTGTCACCCTCACGGTCTTCACTGACAGTTTGGGTTTATATTGTGTGCATGTGTAAACACCCCCATCTGTAAAGGTGACATTGGCGATACTGATGGAGAACTGTGAGTTGGTCAGCTTGGTGATGCTGTATCGTTTATCCTTTATTGCTAGAGAGAAAAAAAAACAGTTCCATGCCTCTTAGTAATCATTGTGACACATCGTCATTTTCTAAAATGGTTTCACTAACACATATTACGTACAATACTCACCTGAAACATCGTTGAAGAACATAATATTGTTGTCTGGGTCTCTCCACTCAACGATGCCTTTATCAGATTTGCTAATAGGACAGCGTAGATCCACAGTGGAGCCCTTAAGTGAAGTCACATTTTGCATCTTTTCTGCAAGTGAAACTGTCACAAAATAAAGGAGAAGTTTGAGTTCCTTGAAAGTCTAAACTTGTAACTGTGGCTACAGCACTTCTGACAGAGAAGTTTGAACCAGCAGAAACAACATACACCTATCCACTGGAACAATTTCAATAAAAGCGTGGAACAACAAAATAATCTTTCCTTCTCACAGCTGTCCAAAGCTAAATCTACTTCTGACACCTTGACTCATCTGTTCCCCTGTTTGTCATTGCTCTGCCTCTGCTTATGTGGGTGTGAAGGTTGTGTGACCTTAAAAGAAACACTACAAACAAGCAGCCCCCCTGTTGCTTTTCTGCTGTGGCAGGAAGTAATGTGGTCAATTCTCTTAGCTGAGAGAGAAAGAGGGCCGGGTGTGAGAGAAAATATAGATTAGATGTAGGCTGCTGAAGGGGGCTTTGAGTGTTTTTTCTTTCCTATAGGCTGAAACACACATCTGGAAAATAAGTTTGTGGGGGCATACTGACACCGTTACTCAGGACAGTGGGTTTCAAAGGCTATCAAGACCTTGTCTTTAATATTTCAGGTTCATTACCAATACTCATACAAGGCAAAAAGACCAAAAAACCCAAAGCAGTTAATGTTTTTAGTCGAATAGAAATACATATATCATTCAATTACACAACTGCTAATAAAAGAAAGACATAATCTAACAATAAATCAACTTGTTAATGTGTTTGACACATTTGAGCTTTAAGACAAGATGTTTAGATTGTTGACATTAGCAGTTTTTAATTTATTACCTGTGGTTAATTTTCAGTTTTATTTGTTGCTGATGAATGTATAAGTGCCATTGTATAAGTGAAACATTGTTAATTTGATTGGAGGCAACTAAAGGTACAGCTCTTGCATGATTCCAGTCATACATGACAAATGTATTATTTTCTCTCCATTTTGCAAAGCATATCTTACTAGTGAGATACCTCATGGCATTGTATTTGGGCTAATTCCATTCTTGCTTTGTAGGCTTGCCTTGTGGTTAATGTTTTAGACAGATTGTTGCTTTGTTAGCAATCTTGCGATTTATCTTCCTACTCAAGCCAGCAGTCACAACTGGACCATCTACTGAATCATTTGAAACATTACCAAATCTTCATAGAAAATTCCTTCAACCTAAACAGCAACAAGTGATGATTCATTTTATTTTTAGAGTCTAATTCTATAAATGAGTATGTCAGGACTTCTGGCCAAGATATCTACTGACCTTTTTCCAGGAAACTTGAACTGATTTCTGATACAGAGTTTAAATTTGATAAACATCTAATGTTTGATTATGTCATAATGATCGTTTTGTGCTTTATCTTGCCTGTTAATCAACTGACAACTTTTTAAATAAACTTAAGTATAATGTAACTGATTAAAACAATTTGTTAATGCCAAGACCAAATTTGTATATGCACATTTGTATACTGCAAACTGTTTGTGCACTCAGTTTCTCTACAGGAGAGTATCTGTTGTGAAGAAGTACAGACGTGTTCCTGTTCTGCAAGCACAGGTCAGTTCTATATAGTCAAAGCAGCTCTGTATGTTCTCTAATAAAAACATTTTATAAGAAAATAGTGTTACATAAATGACCATACTGATTGCCTTAAATTAAGTAAAAGTGAAACAAAAAACCATTTAACCACAAATCCAAATATATGTTTACTGAAGATTTCTCTCATAAGTACCAAAAAGAAATAGATTTAACAAATAATTTTCAGGACTAACTTTAGTGGTGAAAAAGTACTGAAAGTAAACTCACCTTGTATAAGCACCAAGAAGACAATAAGCGGGAGCCTCATTTTCACTCTTTCGTTCTTCCACTTTACTGCACTTCCTCTGCACTCGCTCTATATGTACTTCACACAGGGACCTTCCATGACATCACACAACTGTGGTTTCCCCTGACTTTTTATTTCAAGAGATTTTCATGTGATTCTAAGATGAAAAGTCCAGGTCAATAGTTCAGGAATCATACATAGTTTTTATTTTGTAGCTAGATAATATTTAGATTTTGTTGTATAGATCTGTGACAGAAATACATTGTTGTTTATTTTACTTATTTTGACAACTATGTTGTTTGTCAGTCAACTAGCAAACTATTACTTTATTTAATTTATTATTCTTAAATCTGGGGTAAACCTATTGAGGGAGAATCCAATTTGCACTGTAAGGAGTTAATAAGATGGTAGAAGATCGATTCAGGCAATACCTGCCTTCAGTTTGGTAGTAATAAAAAAATAAAAAAATAAATAAAAAAAAAATTTATTGTGTGCCGAACACTTTGCTAAGCAAAGATTATATACATTCATCCAATGGACATCTATCCATTGCTTATACTCGCTTATCCTTGCAGGATTGGAGGGACTGGTGCCTGTCTCCAGTAGTCATGGGGCAAGAGGCAGGGTATACCCTGGACATTAAGTTAATGTAGTTCCATTTTCTATTATTATCTCTGAAAGGCAGAGATTTTGCTTCAAATGAATACAAAAATAAACTAAAAAGAGCAAATCATGTAAATCTTATACAATTAAATACCACTCCAAATGAAAAAAAAAGCAATTAAGTGTGATTTCTTTAATAGAAGATCTCTCTTTTCAAGTGAATGACCTAATTAGTAATAGTCAGATTGACTCACTGGGACCTTATTATTTTAATGTTCACATTCCTCAAAATACTGGATGAGGATGAAGAGCAACCACCATATTTCAGTCATATTTATTGGGCCATTTAATACCTACATGACCACTAAAACCGCTTCTGTTTGTAGTCATACACCAGGCCCTTACTTTTAAATTGTAGACCAATTATCAGATTTCTTTGCTAACTTAGTGGTGAATACTGATAAAGTTATTGTAATGGGGGATTTTATCATCCATATTAACACTTAAAGAGATAGCCTAAATGTAGTCTTTAATGCTGAGGTTTATTTGACTTTGCTCAAAATGTCCAAAGACCCATTCACTCCTCTTTCATAGTCTGGACTTTGTGCTGACATATAATATAAAGTGTGAATGATGGAACCTTTTCCTGTTTGACAATTTTTTAAATTACCTTTGCGTTTAATCTACTCTGTTCCTGAGGCAAAATGACATTTTCCGACAATGCTGTTACCACTTTAAATCAATCTTTTCCATTTTTACTTTCCTCTGTATTACAGAAAACCACAGTAGAGGACAGCCATCTCATTTCTGGTCTTTCACAAACTACGTAATGTTACTTCCTCAATGCATGTTGCATTAGACAAAGTAGCCCCCTTGAAAAAGAAAGTAAGTAAGGTTGGCAATGGACTTCCTGCTTTAATTAAAAACTATGTATTTCAAAGCACAATACTAGAAAATCAGAAGGAAAAAAAGCTTTACACATTGTCGTTGTTGCGACATCTCCCCCCCTTCTTTCTCTAATCACTCACTCCCTACTTCCTCTTCTGAGAGGGGAGATGTGCTTCCAGCTCTCTGTCTAACGGGTAAATTGAGTTTCCTAAATCTGCTGGGTTTTACCCTGCCAAGAACTGAAGTAAACT
>CAEFZX010027790.1:0-18406 GCA_903066825.1 Alfaro cultratus | reverse complement strand
CTTGTTAGGCCTTCTAACAAGCCATCATTTGATTCAGGTGCGTTAAACGAGGGAGAGAACTAAAACATGCAGGATGCCGGCCCTTGAGGACCAACTTTGGGCATCCCTGTGTTAAACGAAAGCAAAAGAACACCAAGAGGCAGAAAATAGAGTGGAAATATGAACGGGCCAAGGATGTGTGTTCACATGTTCAGTGTTGAGGTCTGCAGCAGTTCGGATATCAAGAAGCTGTGTGTCTTATTTGAATAGAGGGATCCAGAACTCATCCCCAAGAGTCAGTTCTCTGTTAGTACAGATGTCACAGAGAAAGAGAACTGACCCCGGGTGGACACCAAAACCAATACCTCTAGACAGGCAGCGCACACGTGCAAAGACAAGCTCCTGATCCCCACCCTACATACACACACACACGCATACACACATTCGAATAGCCAGAAAGCCAATAACTGCAGCCCATTATTGAGCTGGCCTGGTCTAAGTTCTGACACAAGCCACAATTAACCCTTGAATCCTCAACGGGCCGCCGGATGTTCATTCAGAGCTGCTAACGAGGCTAAATGTGAGAGCAGTGGCTTCGTTAATGAGACAGGATAACTGTGCTGTGTTCGAGCCCGAGCAGGTCAGCTCTCACTGGCCCTGATGATCACACTCCGCTTCCAGACTCACGCCAGAGCAGCTCGACTGGAGTTACTTAGTTTTGTTCCTGGAACCTCGACAGCCAACTGCTGTAGCACCAACGAAGCAAACTTCCCGTGTACATTTATACATGTATGTGTGTGCAGACCTTAAATTCCTGAAATTGCAATTTAATCTTTATTTTTGCAATGCAACAGGTTTTGAATTACCGCACCATTAAGTAGTTTGCAGCACAACACCCAACAGTAGAGCCATGTTGAGAAGTTTCGCCTACTTTCCGGTATCATCTTTGTCATGGCTCTATGCCTCTCCGTTCTACTTCAAAATCCATTCGGTTTAAATTATCTAAGTGTTTCTCATCCAACAAAGAGAGGGTGGGGGGAAACTGCAGGGAAAATGGTGATTTATAAACACCTTAACAACAGACAGGCAGAACTAGAGGCCTCATTTTCCCTTTTGGTTCTACTCCTCTATTTTGCCCACTGTTTATTTACCACCGGAGCAGTTATCAGACGCAAGTGTGCGGTGAGCGGAAAGGAGAACGCAGAGAAAAATAATTACCCTCTGCCTCAACCAGCTGGTTTGTTCATAAACACGCAATTATGATTTCATGGCAGTCCATTATATACGAGCCACTCCAGGGCAGAAAGCTTTGCCAAAGCGAGATCACTGAAAACATCTTAAAATGTGCCGGAAAAGCAAACACCTCGACCGCCGGACGCAACGTTCTGATTTACTTGGCAGGTCCACGAAGAGAAAGTCAATTAGTCTTTATAAAACACGAGTCCGGTGGTGCTAATGCGTCTGGTCTGCAACAGTTCTTCTGCATGGCTATGTGGTCAGAGAGCCACCGCAAAAGCAGAACTACTACATTCAATAGTTTACTACTATTTACAGCTTATATCTGGGTTCATATTAATAATAAAGAAATAGCCCAAGTTAATGTTTATATTTATGTAATTCTATTTTTGATTAAAGCATGTAGGGTAGACAAAAATGATGGTAAACAAATAGAGTTTATCAGTGTAAAGCTTCAAAAAAAGTACTTTTTTTTTTTTGTTCCCGGCCATTATTTTTTATTTTAACTAGCAGATACATCATTTGGACATGTTTGATTATTTTCTAATTTTGTATTGGTATGTGTGCATATTTTCAATTGCAATTGCAAAGTAGTAGCATATCAACGTGAGTAATGCGCAGTAAAATCTCATTATTAATAGTATACTCAGTTTTTTCAGCAACATGACAACGTTAATTATAAACACGCGACTTTAACATAGCCCACAGCTTCACTGGAACATTTCTGAACTAGAACATGAAGTATGAGCCTATTGCACAAGACTGAACTGTAAATTTATCGGGGAGCAACATCACTCATTTGTGTAGGATCACACTTTTTCCACACATCTCACACAACGTTCTGCAAGAGTGTGCTTGGAGTTGCCAACATGGCTGAGGTTCGAAGTAGATCAATAGCAACAAAATCAAAGAGAATTGTGTTTGTTTTAAATTTCAAATCAAGGAAAAAAGCCATTATTTATATTTGCGATGTCATAAACTGCCCCAATACAAAACATTGTCCAGAGTTACGTTTAAAAATAAAAGTCTCAATAACTTGAACAAACGACACTGACAGTAGCTGTGAGATATATTCAGTGCCTTACAACAGAATTTAGACCTCAAACCTTTTCACATAAAACCACAAGCACAATAACAAACAGTCTCAAGCATTTTGCAGCTTCTAGGTGTTCTCCCACTACTGTCCCGAATCTTCTCATCGACTCTGACAAGCCTCCATGTCCCTGATGAACAAAAGCAACCTAATAACCCTAACCCAACATCATGTTGATGTCACCACCACGTTCAGGATGATGCACAGTGTTACTTTTTCACATAGCGTTTTGACCTGTAGGTCAAAAAGTAATTTTTTGGTCTTAGTACATACTTCCATGGATTCTCCCCATGCTTCCATAAAAAATTAAAAAAATAAAGTAAAAAAGAAAACAGATTGTAGATTCGATGACTAACTTGTCATGCTCTCCCTTGAGCACCTCTGTTATTACCACAGGACTCTCAGCTACGTCTTTGAATAACGCTCTTGTGCTGTTGGTTTAGGTCAGTGCTTCTTAATTCCAGTCCTCAGGCCCCCCTGCTCTGCATGTTTTATATGTGTCTCTATTTTAGAACAGCTGATCCAAATGACTGCATGGCCTCTTCTGCAGTCATCAAGTACTGCAGAAGCCTGTTAACTACCCACAGATTCAATCCAGGTGTGTGGCAGAAAGGGAATACCTAAAACATGCAGGGTAGGGGGGCCTGAGGACCAGAATTGAGAAACACTGGTTTAGGTAGACAGTCATATCTTGGTAGGTTACTGCTACTCTCCATACTCTTTCAATTCTCAAAAGATGTCCAAAAATTAGGATTCTAGCCTTTACTCACTAGTTAGGTGATGCTTGAGGATTTACTTTCTCTGAATTTCAGGATTGTTTTATTATGCCACATCTTTTAGACTGGTATTTGTTTAAAAAAAAAAAAAAATAATAATAATAATAATAATAATGTAGAATTTGTCTTCCACCTAACAATTATGTTTCTACTAAGTGGTACCCCGCAGTTCGGTACACTTTTTTATGATTCAGGAGTGCTTCTCCATTGCCAGTTGTAATCTCACCGGGTTAAACCGAAATACCTAACATGGCATCACACTAACGTGACGACCAGCGTGACACACTTGTGCTTGTCGCAAGATGTGACGTTTTTCAATCCCCCAAACATTGACTGTGTTGTGTGATGCCAGTTTCCTCGCCCTAACCGTACCCTATCATTACTTTATGGACTTACAGCTGAAGGGGACCCCGGAATGGTGCAGTACTGGTCAGTTGTATGGGATGATTTTACAATAGAAACAGACAAAATAAAGCACTAAATAACTCCGACCCGTGCCGTGCTATACCACTCAGTGGAAAGAAGGTAATAAAGTTCCTACTAAGGTGTTAAAGTGACAATGGAAAACTTTCTGGGTGATGAATAATGTCGCTAGACCCTGTTTTCTCTAATTCATTTGGCTCATATATTCAAAAATGATTTGTTTTGCAGCTAACCTTTGTAGGTGGATCCATGGAGTATTTAACATTTTCCAAGCTATTCAGAATTTTTGTGCAAAAGCCAAGTTCAGATTATTTACCATTAACTAAGGAAAGTAATTGTGATCCAATTTATGGTTGAGAACATCTAAAACTAAAAGAGAGAAACTAAAACCAAAATCTCTAATGGATGAGGTAGACTTTCTCTTTCTACAACTTGTGATGGAAAAAATACAGCTCTGCTGCGATAATTGTTGCATTGGTTGCCTTTTCTTGAGATATACATTTAAATCAGTTTCACTGTTATGGTAGTAGAAGTAATTAAATATGTAACATTTCTGACAAACTATGTGGAAATATCTCAGTTTACGGATAATTTATTTACTGACAGTTTGTGTGCTGCAGAAGAAGCAAGCTGAGCAAAGATGTTACAGAGGAGAGGAATTTAGGTCAAGATGAGGTTTCAGTCACTCCTCCCCTCCGAAGACAGATTCCTAAGAATTCCTGCTCCTTTAGAGAAGCGCAGCAACGATCTGTGGCAAGCTGTCGACCGAGTCTGAGCACACTGTACATCCACTGTAAACTGGCCACGGGTTCAGAGACTTCAGTGGAAAGGAAATCGAATGATGTGTCAGCCTCGCCTTGGGTTACCCTTCGTCACAGGAAAGCATTTTCCGGTGTTCCAGAGTACACAGGGCTGCCGGATGTGTTCTTGTTCTTGTTCTGGCTGTCAGCATTCGAGTTCAGTCTGCTGACCCCAAACCGGGATCGAAAACATAAGCACAGTCGAAGCGGAGGAGGCCAGCACGGAGCAAACGAGACAGAAAGACGCCGGCGCCGTTAGCTTGCCGGTAGACAGACGCACGGCCGCAACATGAGCAAACACACAGTTGCTACGGGAGCCACCTCGGTGCATTGTGGGATTGCATCTCAGCAGGAGGGCGTGTCACTTCCTGGAAGAAGAGACCTCGCTGTTAGAGCAAAGTCTCCGGGGATGCGCGGCTTTGAAATACTGATGCATTGTGGGAGCCCGGGCGCATTGCGGAGAGTGCTAGACCCAGCGGGTGTTGCGCCTGTTTGGTGTCCTGATAATTGTGTGAGAATCAGTGATGTTCATGCACCCGCACTCACACTCACAAACACACACCTCTGATCTATTGATACACAGCAGCACCAGCAGGATCTTGCCTTTGTTGGTTTGGAATATTCACAGAGGGTTCCCTCTGAACAAAGCGTTCATGTATGCTCTCATAAACACACCAGCTACACACACTCTCTCTCTCTACACAGGTTTATACACTCTCAGAGGGAGGAAAACTCCCCCCACCCTCTCCCTTTCCTCCCATGTTCTTGCTGCAAACACATGGGAGAGAGATGAAAGACTTTAGCATTCTCTTCGAACGCCAGTGAGAGACGGACGTCTTAAACTTCACCCACTGTCTGGGAACCGTACGATCAATATACAGTGTGCACGGTTAATGCGTTTCCCCGAGATTATCCAAACCACGTCTTCAGCATTCTCAGCAGATACTCCAGAGTTTTTGCTTGGGAGAGAAAGGTGGAAGTGTGGGTGAGGGTGAGCTCTGGCCATTCTCATCTCATCACACCTTCACCATCCTCTTCCTCTGCCTCCCTCAGCAACGCCGCTCTCCTCCAACCTGGACTCACATCAAAGCTCCCCTCTCCACCCCCACCTCGCCCTCCACACGCGGCCCTTCTGCACCAGACACAGGCTGATCCACAGGTAACCTTTTTTTCTCTTTCAACCTTCCTCTCTATCCTTCCTTTCCACCTTCTCCCTCCCCCCGACTCTCTATTTCTCCCCGAGCTGCTTCTCTCTCTCAGAGCCAGAAAGCATCAAAGACTGCTGGGCCTCACGCCATGGGCTCCCCGCTAGGAAACCTACGCCAAGCCCCCGATCCTCCCCCCCCGCTGACATCAACTCCCTCCTGCCACCACCTCTGCCTCCTACCTGCACCAGCCTCCTTCCCAAAAACCTGCACGAAAAACACACACACACACACGCACAGCTGGTGCATCCACCTCCCACCAGGCCCCCCAATCGGCAGAGGCCGCCCCATGCTGACAGCACATACTGTAAACAACAAGCTGTCAACAGGGCTCAAGCGTGCCAGCCATCCGATGTGACCTATGGAACAGAGATCCGGCTGTGCTGCGAGGCTCGGGGGCTCGGCAGGAGGCCGGTCAGAGGGTACGCGGTGTGAATCTCCGTGGAGATTGGAGGGCGCTAAGATTCTGACGGCGCAAAAGTAGCCGAGGTCGATCGGCTTGCTCTCAAAAAGTCATGCCAATTTTGTGTGTACCTGTAAACAAAAAGGAGGTTTTGTTTGGCAGAATTACAAATCAGGCCTATGGGCACAGTGAGTGTACGCCAGCTTCATGTGGGGCTTCCGCAGGTGCCGGTGGGGCAGGAGAGAGTGGGCCGATTGTGTTTAAACCTGGAAGTTTACCGAGAGGCTAGTAGTAGTGAAATTTTCTTATGTTTTTTTTTTTTTTTTTTGCTAGGCAAGTGCTCCACCATTTCTGTTTCTCTGTCTGCATTTCCTTCCAGTCTTGGCAATAAAAAGAGTTAATATGATGAGCAGAAGTTTGCACGTTTTTGGAAACCCTTTGGAGTATCACAATGATGTGTTGACATGGACACAGACGTACTATCAAAGGAAATAAAAGTTGGGAGCTAATAAAGTACACTTGATTAAATGATCATGAGCAAGGATTTTCTTCCAGGTGTGTGAACTCAATGACCAGAAGGAAAGACTCTGTTTAATGCACATTTTGAAGTATCACATCAGAAAAGCTTGAAACAAAAATAATTTGGAATAACTTTCTCAATGTTGCAAAACAAGTTTTTATCCTCGCTTGAGGCGGTTTTTGGCTTTTCCAAAAAATAAAAAGCTAATGCGCTCGAAGGGAGATGGAAACACATTTGCCGAATAAGCTGCGACATAGTGAACTTCCCAATCCACTGCTGGGTCTGTGCCTTACCACAGGCACAAAACTTGGAAAAAATTCAAAGTTCAAACCTCCAACACGTAGGGGAGAAGTCTCTCCATTTCTCTGATATTTACTGCAGTCATATGTAGCATTAACATCTGATGAAATTTCACTTTGCGCAGCCTGATTGATTTGCTCCAAACCAGTGGATGGAAACTGAAAAGTGTTTTCTGAGCAATTGAGACCAAAGTAGATACATTTGGTAAAAGCCAAACCCAGCATGTTAACACAAACACCTCGTAATATTTATCGAGCGTAGTGATGGAGGAACAAAATGGTCTCTTGGCTTGTTTTGTAGTCACAGAATCTGGTCATCTTGCGGTTACTTAGTACACCATGGCTTCTGTCGTTTTTTTCCATAATTATTTCAACAAAGAAAACAAATTCCATAAAGTTTAGGATTTTGCTCAGTTTGCCAATTGTTCCAGATGACTTATAGAGTTGTTCTTAAGGGGCAGTATTATGTAAATTTGACTTTTTGAGCTTTATATCATGTTCTAATGTTATTCCCTCATCTAAAACAAACCTGGACTGTTTCCTTGATTCTTTCATGTATGCTTGAGAAATCCTTTAATCTCCCATGGCAACCATTCAGCTATACAAAACACCTGGATGGACCTAGCTCTGCCTTCGAGCTGCAGCTTCTCCTGGAGCTGCAGTTTCCACCTCACAGAGCAGCCCTCCCCCACTCAGCTCCTACAGACTAGCAGCAGCAGCAATGACCAAATACTTGGTGGAACTGCACATCTGCTGAGCTCATTATACGAGGTACCTTTCAGTGCGATGGTGGTAAAAATGTTGTTAAAGTGTTAATAGAGGAGACATGTTGTGATGACTTCCTGAAGGCGGAGTTTCAGAAAGAGCAGGAGTTTTTAAAGAGACAGAGGCCCAATTTCAAGGCATTAAATTGCAAAATGAAATTGCTTTAAAGTCATATTTGACATATATACAGCATTTTTAGAACAACTGAAGTTAACATAGTTACTTCATTATGCTATAAAATGACAGTATGTACCTGGAAAACAACATAATAATGCCCCTATAATTAAGATCCAACAAATTCAAGATGAGTTTTCAGAAATGTTGCCTTATTTTTCATATAGTGCATTTCAGATCATCACTGTTTTTGTTCTCAGATTTGCACCTGAACAGTTAACATTTGTTCCTCTGCAAATACTAAAGGGAGAATCTGAAGAGAGAATATACTAACTGAATTTTGCTTCTTTCTATGCTTACAGTGCACTGTTCCCATTTGCTTCGGTGACAAATATAGTTTGTGCATTTCACCTCATGTCTGCTTTTTTGCAACTCAGTTTTCTTGACACTGACCAGAGTTTTATGTTGACAATCATCCAATTAATATGCGTACAGAAAATATATTAGTTTATCATCAGGGGAACAAAATATCCAGTAGGAGCAATTAATGATATTAACTCAAAAAGACAGGTCGATTCTCGTTGGCTTTAAACTCCTAGCAGTCTGATCCTTTTTGCTCCTGCATCAAAAAAATAAATAAATATATAGATGAGAGTGATTTAGGAAAAGCAGTGCAGCGCATACTGATTTACTTGTTTCAACCTGACATTCAGTGGGAAGCAGAAAAAAACAATGCCAAATTCCATGGAAGATTATGTAAAAGGGATAAAAGTGTAAACCATAGCAGGTTTTTTGTTGGGTTTTTTTTTTGGTGTGAATGATAATTGAGCATGAAGTAAAAAAAAAAACAGCAAATAGGATAATTCATGCTCTGAATGAGATAAGGCTTTGTGACAATACTGCATTCATCTCCTCTCTCCTCAGACCTAGATATCTGATATCTTTTTTTTTGTCTGCACATCCTGTCTTTTGACATGACTTGTACGAATGCACTCAATCGCCGTCTCCTTCCCTGACTATTGTCTATATGCTATCATTACTGTCATCTCCTCACACTTCCTCAACCTCCTCCCCATCTCCCCCGCCTCTCTCTGCCCACTCCCCCGACCGCCACGTCTCCTCTCAACTCACACTCAGATTTGTGGCTCTTAATATTGTATCTGTCTGCCAGAAGGACAGGAGCACGGGAAATGACATGTTTCCGCCTGGGGTGAAAAGACACGCGCGCGTGCACGCACACACATACACACACATGCACGCACACACGCATGCACACGCAAGGGCGTGCGTACACAGCACATGCTCAGGTGTCGGAGACTGCGTCAAGCTCACAATGTAATTATGGGGAAACAGAGCAGTCAGTTACACACCTGAGTGCAGCCCGGATCAGAGCCGGGGTGTTACTCTGACACTGATGGGGGAAAGCTGAGAGTTAGTCTGTTAAAATACATTGACAGACAGCTACATTTGCAGACAAGGCGGTGAGGACAGATCAAATATTTGAGGAGAGGGAGAGAAAGGAAAAGGACAATGTAGAACACGATGCCGACATCCCAGAGCCCCCCTCGCCCCCTCCAGCCCCGTGTGTGTTGGGCTTTAAGTCTTTGGGGTATTTCTTGAGAAAAGCGGTACTGAGGCTGGAATCTAGATCATGACATTAAACTGAATGCTACCGGTGCTTTATACCTACGCCTTGTCATGTTCGATCACTGCTCGTTTCTTTTTTTTTTTTGGCTCAATGCTCCCATTTACCAAGTGTGAAAGATGAACTTAAAGAAGAGTGACTGGTGATAAATATGAGCCTCGCAATAAAACATCAACATTTTTCTACTGACCATACATGTAAATGAACAGGATTTTATTAGAAAACAGCCATACTGACTTGGTTATCACAAGAAATTGATATTGTAATATTTTCTAAAACTCCTTTTCCTGTCACTGTCAGTTCAGCATAAGCTGATATTGCTGGGATGGTTGTGCAGTGGAGCCCAGCTATTCAAGGGTCAGTATTCACAGATTTGTGTATTTCAGGATTTTTCTGTAGAGCAAATTTAAAATGTTCAAAAGAAAATGCAGTTTAAGGAAGCTGAAATGCAACGTCACTTGACATGCTACTGGCTGGTGTTCACAAAGCAGCCAATCCAGGAGCTTTATATGTTAAAAACAAAACAGCAGCAAAAAAATTATCTCCTTAATAAAAATGTATTTAGCAATGTCTGGACCATTTGTGGTTTTGTCACATTCTGCTTTCCGTACTTAGTTATGCTTTAGTTTTGATGTTCTTGTCCTTCTGTTATGTTCTTTAAATATCTCATGTATTTAGAAACTGTTGCCTTCAGTGCAACTCTGTTGTATCATAGATCCTACATGTTTTAAATTTTCGGTTTTAATCACGATTTCCATGTTCTGTTCCCCTTTTGTTCCTGTTCCATAACTTCTTCATGACCTTCTAGATCGATATGTGTTGTTGCGTTGGATTTGGTTCTGATTAATTCTCTGATTTCTGCATGTTCCTTATATCTTTTAGTATTGTTTTCCGTTTGCTATTCACTTCCCCCCAGGATGTCAGTCCTGCTCCCCTAGCAGCTTAGAGAACAAACTTGCATGTTTTTAGTTTTATTTTTAACCGTTGCACAGAATGAGAAAGTTGTATTTTTCTTATCAATTGCTTCCCCAGGAGTTTTCAGATAATACAGTGCTGTTGTGTGATTAAGCTATGTAGGGATTCAAGCTCAAGTCTTTTTTTATTTCACAGACAGAGCTACTGTTTGCTCAACTCAGCTGCTTTTGAAGACTCTCTTGTGACCTGACAAAATTCTTAAATGAGTCGCGCTCAACCAAAAAAATAAAAAGCTACTTTGGCTGCAGCTGGTAGCAAAATAAAATTATCTTCTTTACTCAGGCCTCACCTACCACTGTTGGTAGAGAAAGCTAGATAATCTGTACAAAATCTATTTCTCACAGAGGCACCTATGATTCACCAATATGCATTTAATAAGAATCCATCAACTTTCTATGCCTGCTTAATTCTGACCAGTATTGTGGACAGAGGGAGAGTCTCCGTCTTCCTTTCCTATTTTGCAGAGTGGCTTATAATGCAGTGCTATGTTGAATCGATAGTTACAAAACCAGCCCCAAGTCAGTTTCAGTCCTTCGCGGCTGGATGTACAACAGAGTGAACAGTTCTAGCCACCAATAATTGCACTTATCTAAACTGATGCTGTACAGAAAAAAATACTCCCACGTGTCATTGAAGAAATAAAGCAGAAGAACGACTTCTGCTTCTCCCTACTCTCAGTGGCCCAGAAAAAAAGTGACAGAGCGCGTGTTCCTTGGAGTATGATATTACCACCAAGCCTCTAACCAAATTACCATGCATAAAGTAGTACACAGTTTGCGGAGAGCAACGTGTCCTGAATGTATCAGCAGTTTCCAACGAGAAGAAATGGGTGTGCAGCTCATTAAGTCCACAGCCTGCCATGTTCACACTGAACCTTATCAACCTTTACATGACACAACATGACTGTACAGCAGCTCCAGGATGAAGGAATGCAGAGCTGGTGCACTAATCCAATTCCCTCTCTGCAAGCTGCTCACTTGTGGTTCTCTTTGTTCTGTTTACTGCAGGGGCCCCACTTCTTGCTTCACCAAAACGCGGGGAGGAAAATGTCGGAATTTACGATTAGGGCCGTCTCGCAGTGCTGTTGCGTTGCGTTGTGTTGTGTTATGCCCCGCAAACAGGATGAAGCGGCCAAATTCATAAATGGCTCAAATAGCGAGTAGTTGAACCAGCTCTCGGCTTAACTAAAGCGTAGGACTGCTGTGACGCAGATGACTTGATAGACAAGAGCGTCCACATGCAAGCAATCTAATCTCAAAAGCATACATTTGTTGAGCGCCGTGTGGAGATAGAGTTAGAGAGAGAGAGTATATATATATGTCATCATAAAAATCCTCCAAACACTGCAGTACAATAATCAGTGTCAGATGCTTGTCAGATACGTTTCTCCTCTCTGCAGCACAAAGCCTAATGCATGAACACACATCACCCAGTAAAGATATCATTAGCGGTTAAGGCTTGGTATGTTTAGTGTCGGAAAATAAGGCCAGTTTTGATGGCTGTATTTATTAGAATTAAGACCACCCATGCTGTGCAAAGCTTGTTAGCAATGGGCAGAACATATATCTCTCTGTGATGCTTTTTGAAACGCCTGTGAGGAGGAGAAATAAATAAAAAAAAAACATCTACATGAAAATAATGAGCTGTAAGGTTTGCTCTCTGCCAACTATTATGTACATTACAGACTTGAACACTTTGCATAAAAAATACTGGGTTCGTCATCCGGATACATCACTTTCCAGAAAGCTGCTGACATATCTGTGGTGAAATATAAAAAGGGAAATGTGTCCTCTTTCCTTTTTTTGTTGGCTTTTGAGTTTGTTATTCTCTACGTCTGATTGTGTCAAATACAATGCCTTGCAAATGTATTGGTATTCCTCGAACTTGTCCAGATTCCGTCCGTCAAAGTACAGCCGGCAGCCTCCGCGTATTTTATCAAATATTTATAGACCAGCACAAATTGTGAGGAAGAAGGATAGGGAGACACAGGGATGGGCATTGATCGTATTGTTTATCGTTTATTCTGACAAATTTTCTATCATGATATCATTTTGATTCATCAATGTAAAACTGTCCATATTGTCAGGATTATTTTAACTTATTTTTTCCACTGTTGGTTCAATAAAGATAAATCAGAAACTACGATTAAATGCACTTATTTGCAGTTTAGTGATACAAACTACTTATAGCTGGTGTCTTAAATAAATATATAAAAAATGTGTGTTTCTCAGGAGCAATATTAGTGTTTGTGGAGTTGTGCCATGCAGTCACAATCATACATTTGCCTACAAAAGGTAGTAAATAGTTTTTATCGTCACTTTTGCCACAAAATATTGTGATAAAACTTAAAGTCCATATCACCCACCTCTATTGAGACATAATTTACCATTTTTATGACAAACAAAAATTCTCAATACTTTCAGCCCTATTTACTCTAATAGGTAAAACCCAGAGGTTCCAGAAAGTACAGAGTCATGGAGGATAAAGGCCAGATTCTTCTTTTTGTTTTGTTTATTGCGAAAGAAAAATATCTTTAATTTCAATTCTGTTTCATAATTAAGCACAACTTTGTGTTTGCCTTTATAAAATCTCAATAAAATACATTTAAATTTGACTGTGCCATAAGAAAACGTGATAAAGTTCAAAGGGGACGAATCCCGTTGCAAGGAATGAATACAGCAGATTGTCTATGGTAAGGACAAAAATAACACTATTCTATCAACTTATGGTTTATGGTTGTATTTTTTAGTACATTTCTTGTTTCAACTGGTGTATTGTGTTTTTTTCCCATTATATCATAAATTCATATTACCATATGGCATCCTACACTAGATGTTGTCACCTACTCAAAGGTTAGTGGCAATTTTACTTTTGATGAAGATGATCTTGTATCAATCTGTTCCTCTTTTCTGCCATGATACTGAAAGCTGAACACCACAGATGGAATATTCATAACCAACCTCAGGAATAAAACAAACACTCTGTGTGTGTGTGTGTGTGTGTGTGTGTGTGTGTGTGTGTGTGTGTGTGTGTGTGTGTGTGTGTGTGTGTGTGTGTAGGCTATACATATAACCACGCTCTCCCTAGGGTCAGTCCTACTTCAGTATCTTTCTTCCTCATCTCAAGGAGGCGAATGTGAACGTAACTGACTCGTCTTTATTTTCACTTGGCAGAAAATCAGAAATATTTTAAAGCACCTAGCAGGCGTCCCAGAATAACAATCTCGACACACGTGGAAAGTGAAACCTGTAAATGCGGTGGCACTTGCTCATGGAACTCGAGGCACCTTTAAGTGACTGCAGACGTACTGGGAGCGCCCGCGTTCGTGCTCAATACTGTGGCGGCACATCAGAGCAAAGAAACAGGGGAAAAACAGAGGCAGGCATAATGACCCAGAGAGCCAGAGAGAGAGAGCAGCATGGGTAGGGCTTCAGCACCCGGCACAAGGTGCAGCACCCTCCATGAATATCAAAACGCTCCCTCCCTGTGACCTTGAGTTTAATATTTAAAAGCCGTCCAGCACACATGCACACGCCGTTAGAATGAGGCCCACAGCCGACGCCGCACTCGAGTCTTCCTCATTACCTGGAGTTCAGAACTATGAAAACTGCATAAAGAAACAAAGGGTTCATATATGTATGTGCGTGTGCGCAGTGGAAGAATGAGACAAAGGAAAAAATATATACTTTAGTAAAGAAACTTACGCAGAGCTTTACAAGTGTTTTTTTCACATTTTGTCTTTGCGTTCTGCTGGGATTTTAAATGATAAAATAGTAACTGGGAGATTGAGAGAAAAGATGCAAAATTTTCAATTTTGAAAACTGAAACAAATTTACTATCCATTTTACAGTTATGCACGAATTTGTAGGGGTGGCTGTTTATCGTATCATTTATCATTTATCAAAATAATTTTCCAATCACGATACTGTTTTGATTTATTAATGTTACGATAATTTCTGATTAATGACATTTAATACCCGCTTAAAACTACCTATATAATCAGGATTGTTAGTTTTACTATTTTTCTCCACTTTCTGTTCGATAGAAGTTTATCAATAAGTCTACAAATATAATTCAATGCATTTATTGTGTGCGTTTTACTGATACAAATCACATATGACTGACAAATAGTTTTTTTCGTCACTTTCATATTTTATCAATATAGCCCCACAAAATTTTTTTCTATTTTTCTAGATTTCCCTCACATTAAAAGCTCAACAAAATACACTGGTTTGTGAAGGTAAAGTGAGAAAATAAACATATTTTTGCCGTATGAAAAATTTTGCAAGGCACCATATATCTACCACCATGCACCACCTTACTGCTCATCCTTTATACCTGTCACTGTGACAGATTAGGTTTAAGAGTCTGCTTCCTGCATATCTGCCTTTATTACAGTGTTATTTATTGCTGGAGGAAAAGAAGCATTAGAGACCAATCAGTATTATGGCTTTTGACAACATTAACTGACGAAAGAAAAGTTAAAACACGTTTGGTTTCCCAACCTTATCAGCCCTGAGGTTCATGTTTGGAGTTGAACCACAATTTATGAATGTTTTTAGCAGGATTCATCCTGACAGAATCACGTCAGAGATGCATTTACGTAAAATAAAGAAACAGGTAGCGATAAATGAAGAATATCAATAGTGACATAAGATGCTTTTTTTTTCAAAGAATAAATGCAGCCATTTATGTTTTATTTTTTTCTTGATATGATTTTGCCCTCATCTTCTTTATTTTGTGTTTACAATCTTGGTGGAGTAAAGGATATATTTTTTTGAGTTTTTTTTTCTCTTAAAGTTGTAACATATCTCTGCAGCCCTTAGTCTCTGGCTGTCACTGTAACATCGATTGGTTTAAATTATGGCATTGTCCTGAAATCCCATTTATGTTGCCATGAATCCTGCATCAAAGTAACAGCTTTGAACTTTACATTTATATTCCTGTTTTGTTATCTCAATCTCGTACCTTTTTAGTAACATTGCTGCTCTTTAAGAGGCAGTTTAAAGTATTTTCCAAACATACAGTTCCATTTTGTAGCACAATCAAGTAACTATGTCACCTTCAGATGTAATAAGTATCTTAGTACACTTGAATTAAGATAAAACTAGCTTAAAGATAACTTATCAGCAAGATATAGAAGATTGTTTTAAGTAAATAACTCCTTGATATTGTTGGAAAAAGTACTAGTTCCACTAGCAGATTGTTTCATTTGAAACATGGGGAAATTGTCTTGTTTTGAGTAAATTAATCTGCCAACGCAACTAGCACTTTTTCATCAATATTAAAGAATTATCTACTTAGAACAAGCTTCTATATCTTGTTAGTTGTTGGAGTTAGTTTTGTGTTATTTTAAGTGTAATAAGATATCTGTAATAGAAACAAGACTAAACATACTTAGTAAAGTTTGGTGTTTTTACAGTGTATATAAAATATGACTCAAAAGAAATTTTACTTTGTAATTTGCCCCTTGAAATTGGGCCTCTGTCTCTTTAAGTATCTCCTGCTCTTTTGAAACGCCACCTTCAGGAAGTCAACATAACATGGCACAACAAGCTTTTTACCAGCCTTTGAGTAAGAAGCAGCTCCTATAATGAGCTCAGCAGATGCGTAGTTCCGCAAAGTGTTTGCTAATTGCTGCTGACTAGTCTGAAGGAGCTGAGTGGGGGATTCACGGGGGAGGGCTGCTCTATGAGGCAGAGGCTCAGACACTGCAGCTCTGAGGAGGAGCTTCGACCTTCAAGGCAGAGCTAAGTCCACCCAGGCTGTTTAGCACAGCTGGATGGTTGCCGCAAGAGATTGAAAGGATTTCTCAAACATGCATGAAAGAATCAAAGCAACACTCCAGGTATGCTTTTGAATTTGAAATAATATCTGTCCCAAAGTGTCCAGACGTATTTACCTTAATGAAGCTGTTAATTCCACGTGGAGAAACTATTCCTACTCAAATACCAGCATTTATAAATGAAAGTTTTCTTTTTGTCACTCCGTCTCTCTTTCGCCACATGCTGCCGATGCACACCATCACATCAGGAAAAGACAAACTAGAACTCTGAATTTGCACGCCAAAGAAAGACAAAAAAAACCCAGAAATACTAATGCTCTGTTCCTGTTTGCAGTTGTTCCTTCCACGCAGTATGCTCCGACTCGCTGCTGTCCACCGCTGAGAGGAATGCAAACAAACGCACAAGCAAACAAACAAAGTGATGAGCGGACATGACATCTGAGGCTTAGCTTTTGTTTCATCTTCTCTCTCTTGTCTCTCCCTCTATGTTTAGCGCAGTGTGTGAGGCCCGAGTGCAACACACTCCTTTATAGAGAGACGATGGGGAGGCAACCTCACTGCCAGAACAAGTTTATTTTGCCAAGTGTGTGATCAAAGCCTCTGGACGTGTGAAGGCATGTGTATGCGTGTGTGTGTGTGTGTGTGTGTATACAGTAGTAGTGTGACAGCAGCGCCTATTGACTTTCCTGCAGAAATGATGGTTTTGTGCAGATGTGTAAATGTTGGAACAAACACTGTTTTAACAGAGATGAGTTATAAATGTACAAACCAACATCCAAATATGTCTAAATATTGACACTTTTAAATCTATAGCATCAACTGCGAAATATTCACATTGTAATTGATTTTCTATTGAAGCAGCTTTTTTGCTTGAAAAAAAGAGTTACAGTAGCCATAGGTTTAATAGTGGCTGCTAAATTGATTGAGACAGAGATTCTTATGTTAGTGGCTCTTATTGCTAAATCTTTAGGGAACTGATGCATATAAACCACTAACCAGTAAAACCCTAATAATAAGGTTTGTTTATTAAAGAGACTAAACAATGATTATTGATATTGTCTGATATGAAACACTTGTATGGTGATGCGTCTTTCAGCCATATCGTCCAATTCTCAAATGGTAAATTTACAAACTTTTGGAAGCAAGTTTTCAACTGAAAGCTCTTTACACTTTATATTCAGCCAGTTGCACTCACAAACAGCCACACATTTGTACAATGACCTGCACTAAATAAACTGCAAACTGTGGCAGGTGAGCAAACAGGAATCAAACCCACAAATTTCTGATAGTTAGACTACTCTTCCCAGGCACCCTCAGATGACTGACATCAGTTTCTTGAGTTTTTTCAAAAAACTGTTTAGATTTGTTGATTAAGAAAAAATGCTTTTGTGTGTTTTTAGCAAATACTTGTGTGTATTTATAAAATAAGTCAAAGCGGTACGAGCAGCACTGATGCATCCAACAGCAAACACGATGACACAAGACTCCGTTCTGTGATCAAGCCTCCCTTCTTGCTTTCTTCTCATCTTATCTTTCCCTCTGTACTTGCTCTCTCCTCCTCCTCTTCCTCCTCCCAGTATTCCCTTCCTTATCCACCTCCTCCTTATCCTCCAGGTCTCTCTTAGACATGTAATATCTCTTTCTATCTTCTACTCTCTTCCTGTACCTCTCCCTTTGCTTCCGCTTTCACTCCACTCCCTCTCTCCATTTTGATATCCTCCACTCCCAACATCTCCGCCCACCATCTATGAACACATCCCTCGTCTCCCGTTCCAATATTTATCTCGTCCTTATCCGGATCTCTTCCCCCCCAACCACCTTCTCCCTCCATGCGTGCCTATCTGTCTGAATCTGCTTCGGTGGGCCTAGTTCTCATATGAGGTGAAACAGGAAGGAATAAACCGGTAATGGTAAGTTGTTTATTTCTAACGGCTCGGCTCTACATTAAGCGCCAATGGGGTCCCACAAAAGCCACAAAAAAAGGTAGCGATGAATAAGAATGAAGGTAAAAAAAAAAGAAAGAAAAAGAAATAAACAAACAAGGAAAAACAAGTCATATTCATCACTGTAATTGTGTGGGTGCTCTGGGTACGCAGGCAGCTGGATGCTGATGAGGGATGGCGCTGTTCGCGAGACTCCCTGACGTCCATGAATCACAGACAGAGTCGCTCACCGGCCCTCAGCCGCCATAAAACAAAAGATGGAGATGAAAAATGCAGCAATTAAGTGATTTGATTTCTGCTCTACCCTCCTGTCCTCCTTTTTACCCAACCCACATATCTGGCTGCAAATGAGTCCTCGCGCGCGCATGCACACACACACACACACACACACACACACACACACACACACACACACACACACACACACGCACGCACACACACACAC